>JACYXH010000496.1:200000-260000 GCA_026745465.1 Lota lota | reverse complement strand
TTTAATACGTCCCCCATTCTCCACCATACACCATTTTGACATTTTGACACATTTTGACAAAAAATGTGTATTTTGAAAGGAAGTTAAACCGGAAGATGTGTCGTTTTATTTTGATAGTCTAACAGTTTATGGTTCCTGGGTCAAGTTAATTTGATTGGTGTATCGTATGTATCACAGAGTAGGCCTAGTTGTTTTTGGTCGGGCGGGTTTAGGAAAAACCCGAGGAAAAGGACATTTATTATGAGAGCACCTTGAGGAGAAATGTAAATATATATTTTATTTGTATGTTATTTACACATTATTACTTTTGCATATCTATTTGTAACAGCGACTCGTTCACTGTTTTAAGCGTCTCACATCGCAAAGTTGGCGGAGACGTTTGAGGAGTTTTCTTTGCGCCGGGTTCTTGAGTAAGTAAATTAAACGTGGTCATATTTTCTGTAAAAAAATGTATTTGATAGTTCTAAGCTTATAACTAATGTATTTATTATCTTGTGCTGCTTTATGCGTTGGCGGAGAGCGAAGTGACAACGCGAGTGCTAAACACTCTTCACCGGAATCAGGCCTGCTCAACGCCACTGGATTTGTGAGTAGGCATACACGAAAGTTGAAGTCGAAACTGCTGTGACCCAATGAAAACCATTGAAGAGTTTGATCATTTGTCAGATGACAAATGATTGGTCTTGCATAAACGCAAAAAAGAAAACGAAAAGGGAAATTAACCATCCCATAATCTGCGTGTGGGTGTACGACTCACGCGAGCGCGCGCGTGCGTGTGTGGAGGAACACAATCCCAGGTTGGGTCAGCCTGTGGTGTCCAGACTTCCTCTCTTTCGTGGTACAGTATCCTCTGTCGTAGTCAAAGCATGTCTGGGCATGGGACTCAAACCACTGTCTGGTCACTCATGTGACCAGTCATATTCCTGCCAAAAAAACCTGTGCATATGTGTACATTTGATGTGTGTGTGTGTGTGTGTGCACGTAAGGTGGTTGTAACCAACTGAGGATGCTGTGTGTGTATTTGCATGCTTTGTGTGTTGTTTGTGTGTGTGGGATTTCTGATGTCTACGTTTTTTTGTGCATGCATGGATGCTTACACAAGTTTACACACGTTGGCCGTCGCTAATTTCTGGACAGAGCACGATGGGTGCACCGCAACATGTGTTTGTACGTCTATGTACAGTAAATGTGTGTGTGTGTGTGTGTGTGTGTGTGTGTGTGTGTGTGTGTGTGTGTGTGTGTGTGTGTTTTAGCTGCCGCTCTTGACGGTAGCCCGCACTGCCCTGTAAATGAGCAGTTGCCGTTTGGTTAGGCGGCAGCGCGGCCTAAATGACACGGCGCAACGACGAGTGTGGCCGAAGCCTGAGGCCACAGCAGCCGCCGCCACGGGGCTTTTATCAGTCCGGCCACACGGCCACGCCGGGCCTCCGACATAACCTCACGCTCACAGCAACGCTTCCTCTTCTCACACCTCCGCCGCCGGCCTGACATGGCCCTTGGCCGGGCCCTTGGCCTGGTCTATGCCTGCCTGCCTGCCTGCCTGCCTGCCTGTTGGGGACATACGTCTCTCTCTGTCTCTCTGTCTCTATGACTGTTAGTTTCTCTATTTATCTTCTCAACCCCCTCTCTCTTGTTATTTCTGTATACCTTTTCTTCTTCTGTCGCTCTCTTCTTCTCACTCTGTTGCTCTCTCACTCCCTTAAGTCTCGCTGCCTCTCTTTATCAGACTATTTTGCACACCCTCTCTCTCTCAATCAAACTCCCTCTCTCTCTTGTTCTTACTGTATCCCTCTTGCTGTCTCTCTCTTTCTCTCTTTCTCTCACCCAGTTGCTTTCTCGCTCAGCAGTCTCTCGCTGCCCCTCTTTCTGACTATTTTCTCTCTCTCTCTCTCTTTCTCTCTCTCTCTCTCTCACACTCTCTCTCTCTCTCTCTCTCTCTCTCTCACACTCTCTCTCTCTCTCTCTCTATCTGACTCCCGCTCTTGTGCTTACCCTATCTCTTTCTGTCTTTCTCTTTCTCGCCCATACTTTCTTTTTTTCTTGTACTTGCTGTCACTCTCATCATAGAAACGGAACCAAACCCCCCCAAAAAATGAAACCACTGTAAAATAACAATGTAAAAAAATAGTTGTTTTGTTTTTGTCTTAGTTTATTTTTAGCAAAAAAGATAAAGATTCCCCATGTAAGACGAAGGGGTCCTGAGGTACAAAATGGCCATGCGATAGTGACTGTGTATGACGCCTATCTCCCAGTCGCCAGGTACGTAACAACCCGCGATCCGAGCTAGGCCATCGACATCTGGGCTTGTCTAGATAAGGGGGGATGGGGGTTGAGTGAAGGGTGGTCTACTACTGGTGAGCAGAAGTGGGATCATTGGTTTCACAGTTCAGGGGTTTTGGCTGCGGCTCGCGTTTTCTTTGGCGTGCGATAACTGAACGTGCCCGCCGCCTCCGCGCATATCTGTTTGGCTCTTACCGTTGGCCCCTGGTTGCACCTCGTTTTCGTGATTATGGATTGAATTTAGTGCGAGAGGCGAGTTTACTCTGCTACCACCTCTTTTAAAAAAAAAGCTAAGGGTTTCGTATTATTGCCAATTTCCTTTTTATTTTATTTTTTTGGAATCCGTTTGTGGCAAAACAAAAGACGTTGCATCTGGATTTTCAATAAGGAACAGAGAAAAACAAATACGGGATGATCCCACAGCGTTGCACAAGACAGAGAGAATCGTCCCGATTGTTTCATGGTCCAAACATGATATTTGAGGAAAGACTCTGGGGAATCGGGGCCCTTTTTCGCTAAGCATTGGGTCTGCGCTCTGTATTTTCTCTTCTTTGTCTAGGTAAACATCTGCTTCATGTTTTGAAATGTATCTCATGACTCTGGACTGCCCATGACCGTGAGGGGAAAATAGTCTTCGAATCATTGTGGCCTTCGTTCACTCAACCCTTTTCTTTTTGTTGTTTCTTTTTATTTTTTGTATTTTCTTTACCCTGCCCATGCCTTGTTTATCAAGCCCCTGTATTTAAGCTTAATATAACTCCTGTTTTGCTGAGAAAACTGTGGTGGTTTAATCACTGTCAGTGGTACCCTACGCCTCTCGGGTGTGGCTCCCCGGGCAAAAAGGACCCGGTGCGGTCGTCCGTCCAGCTGCAAAGGGTCTTATTTTGTGGTCTAAAAAATTGCAGGCTTCTCCATATGTTCCCCATAAACGTGGAATGCAGCGTGGGACTGGAGGAGGTTTTTATAATGAAGTGGCCGTCGTTGCATCAAACGCCATGGATATGAAGGGCCCCGCCTCTAGGGCAGGGCCTGGGAGCTGGTCCGGAGCCGAACGCTAAGAGGGCGCGGATCTGATGTCCAAACGCCTCACTCACACCTCAGAGGCCCGTTTTTTTGTGGATCAAATTATAAAAAAATCTCTGATTCATGTGCAATGTATTGAACATAGGTACTCCCCTTAAGCAGTTCTATGAATACAATATTAGATAATTGGTTGCTTTTTTTCTAAACATTGCATCACAGTGTTGTCAGTTTAAGTATATGGCCATTGCTATTTTCCCCCTGCATTTAGTAGCACTATTAAATCTTATACAGCAGTATTATACGTGGTCACGGAGTTCCTTGCAGTAGTTTTAGAAGCCATCACATCTCAGTATGCCACTGCAAGGGAAGCTGATATCAGTGTTTGGATCCTAGCACATCATAAGCTAATGATTAAATACTTGGGATTGGGGTTGTCAGATTGTAGACAAGGTTTGTGGTTGTTTGTGTGTTCGTAATAATGTCTGTGCACTTCAATGTATTGTCATGTGTCTGTCTGTGTGTCTTTTTTTACGTGTGTGTGTGTGTGTATGTGTTTGGCCATGTAGATGTTAGTGTATGCAATGCATGTGTGTTTATTTACATATGTGTGTATATGTTTATGTGTGTGTTTGTTCACATCTAGGTGTGTGTGTGTGTACGTGTGTGTGTGTGTGTGTGTGTGTGTATCAGTCATGTTGCCTATGTGAGCCAGGCTCTCACAGATGCGATGGTGTGCATGTGCCACATCACGGTTGGAAGTGATCACCATTATTTATTTATTGTTCCAAGCAGACATGGAGACTGCGGTAACCATGCTGAGCAGAGGCAGGGCAGCCATGTCGCCACCCACACACACACGCACGCGTGCGCTCACACTTGCTCCATCTCTATGGCAGGTGAAGGCTCTGAGACACCCAGAGATCTTTCTCAATATTTTAGAATGGGATTACAATTGGATGAGGCTTTGTGTGTGTGTGTGTGTGTTCCTACGTCGTTGTTTGTGCATTTGTAGTCTGTACGTGTGAGCTATGTGGGTGTGTTTGTTTTATGTGTGTGTGTGTGTGTGTGTGTGTGTCTGTGTGGTTATGTTTGTGTTTGTGCATTAGATATGCAGGTATGTGTGCACAAGTTATATAGTGTGCATACGTGTATGTGTTCATGCAGTGGATATGCAGGTACTGTATGTGTCCACAAGCTACATTGTGTGTGTGTGTGTGTGTGTGTGTGTGTGTGCGCATGTGTGTGTGTGAACTAGTGATGTATTTGTAGATGTGTGTACATGTTTCCTGTGGTGCAGACAGAGGTTTTTGATATGACAGACTTGGGTTTGCATGCAAACTCATCTTTCAACGTGAGACAGGATGCACTTCAACACCAGATGCACAGTGGGTAACTTGTGTGTGTGTGTGTGTGTGTGTTTGTGTGTTTGTGAGAGAGAGTGTGTTTGTGTCTCTGTGTCAAAGTCTCACTGTCAAAAGCATACAGTACTGTCAAAGTGTATTGTCAAAAGTTGTAGAAATATCACACATTTTGCATAGAAAGAGGTTAGGGTGAGATTGTGAACATTCACACACTCAAAAGTGTTGTTTTTTTAGGACTATGGACACACTTTTTATCATATAAATGTTGGGGTCAATATGTTCTGATATGTTATACAACATAACATGTCAGAAGCAAGTTATGACAGAACAAGGTGTGACAAAGCATCAAGAAAAAGTTTTTTAGTTTGTCACAAGATTATCACTTATGATGTTTCTGCATTGACTGTGCCATATATCGTTCACGACAATACTGGTATAAATTTGTGTGTTGGTGCATACCCTAGCGTGCATAGTAGCATACAGCGTTCTCGTCAACAGAAAGATACAAGCATGGCTGAAGTGCAGAAGTGGTTTGGCTTCAAGAGGTCAGAACTCCAACAAAGCACAATCATTTGCAAACATTGTTATTTTTGCAAATTGTTATAAGTATTTGCAAAAATAAAAGTTTTTTTATAAATGCTTTTTTCATATCGTCATGAATATCATTACTGCAAGTTACCCTGAAGTATCGTGAAATTATTACAAGGCTATATCGCCTGCCCCTAGTCTGCATGTGTGCTCTGTAGGTGTAGGTCTGAGTGTATGCATGTGGTTGTGTCGGCATAACCTGCTGGTGGGTTATTTGACCTAGTGCTAGAAAAGTAGGCTGTGAATACTTATCTGTGTATGTGTGTTGGTTTTGTTTGTATGTGTGTGTCTACATGTGTCTCTGTGTCGAGTGTGTTAGTGTGTCCATCACGCTGTAACTGAGTGCATATGTGTGTAAGCCTTTTATAGTCTTTTGAAAGCCAGTACCATAATAGCGCACACCATTTTTCTCCAAAATGTCCTTCTCACTTTCTCTGTTCCCTCCTCCCTAACATTGTTTCCCTTTCATTTCTCTCTCTCTCTCTCTCTCTCTCTCTCTCTCTCTCTCTCTCTCTCTCTCTCTCTCTCTCTCTCTCTCTCTCTCTCTCTCTCTCTCTCTCTCTCTCTCTCTCTCTCTCTCTCTCTCTCTCTCTCTCTCTCTCTCTCTGACAAATAGGGGGGCAGTATCCATTAGGGATCTTTATGAGGTGCTGGTGACATAGGGTGCTCTCGGCCGCCCCTAACACTGTCTCAACTCTCCAAGCTCATTCTCTCTCTCTCTGTCTCTGTCCCTCCCTCGCACTCTCTCTCTCTCTCTATCTAGACATCCGTAGCGTTCCTCAATATTGGACCTCTTCGTCATCGATGGCGGGCCTGATACCAATACACTCCAAGACGAACCCCATGCTTGTCTGTCTGCATTTGTGTGTGTGTGGGAGTGAGTGTGTGCAAGGGCTCGCTCCAAGAGAGCATGGCTGGCTGTCCGTGCGTCTGATGTATGGGCCAGGGCTGGCTTTTATTCCGGAGGAAGACAGACTGACAGTGTTGGCTGTGTGGGAGGTGGTGGGGGGTGCTGGAACCCAGGAGACAAGGGCTGCTCTTAATGAAGGCCACTCAGTGTGGCCTCTCTCCCCCCAACACACCCCTTATCCCCCTCCCCCCTTGGGCTCTAATGCGTCCCAGCCCTCCTGGGTTGACTGGTGGACCGGCTGGATCACAGTAGGGGCACGACGAGACCTGTAGCCTAGGTATCGCTCCCACCCCAGCGTGTGTGTGTGTGTGTGTGTGTGTGTGTGTGTGTGTGTGCATGTGGGTGGTTGTGTGTGTGTGGGTGTGTGGTATGCATGGTGTGAGAAAGCACCCATGGACTTCCTCTGTCGGCTTGCTGGTAAAAACGATCTCGGGAGCCGGAGAAAGGAGGTTGCGTATGGACTAGAGACAAACACATGCATGGTCTTGTGAGATGGGAGAGTGTTGCATGTTCGAGTTATTAGTGCATAGAGCATTGCTATGGGATGGTCACACAGACAAATATTCTCAAGTGGCATAATGTAACTTCACTCAACTATCATTCAATTTTCACTGATTGAAGGTATATATATATAGGGAATATATATATACAAATAATAAATTATATAAATTAAATACATATATATATATATAAATATATTGATAGTCTGTCCTCGGCTAAAGTATCTTAAATGACACATCATGTTCAAGTGGTGCATGCATGATTGTGAGTGTGGGTGTCATTGTCTTGCACACAAAAGTAATTTGGTGTTTTTTTTGTTGTGAATGCATGCATGAAAGAACTCCAAGTGTATGTGTGCGTGTGTTTGTTTAGATCTATATTTAATTGGATGTTGTTTCTAAAGTTTCTAAATGAGCAGTGGCAGTGCAACATTTCACAGGCGACTCTCTCTGATGCAGATTCCCACGCTTGCTTCTTTAAATACATCTCAATGAGTTCCACATAATGAATACACATGCACGCACGCACACACACATGCGCTCGGAAGTCTGAGCCTGAGAATAAATTATGTAATAATCATCATGACAGACTCATGTTTGGCAGGTGCCCTCAGCGTCTTGTTCCTCTTGAGACTAAACAAGAAACAAAAGTTTGCGACATTTTGAGTTCAGCATTTTAGGCAAACTTTTGTTTGTGTGTGTGCGTGGCTGTCTGTCTGAGAGCCAGGTGCTTGCTGATATACTGGGGCTCTGTGGTTGTGGTCGGTGGCTTTTATATTCTGCTCAGAGCAGACTACGCAGAGGGAACTAGCACTCTTTTTCCATATCCTTTTCTGATACCGTTTGCGTGTATGCAACCTTGTGCGTATGTGTGTCTCGACGTACATAAATATATGTTTATGTCGGAATGTGAGAAGTTAATAAATAAATATATATGTAAATACATGTATATACAAAAACATGTTATATGTAAATATAATATATATATATATTTATATAAATATATAAATATAAATAAATCATTTTATATCAATAAAGTATGTAAATATATATATATATTATTATTACATAATTGATTTATTTAAATATATATATATAAATATTACATAATTGATTTAATTAAATATATATATATAAATATTATTACATAATTGATTTAGATAATAATATATAATTATTATTACAAAATGAAGAAATATATAACGCAATCTACAATTTATTACACTTAGCAGCTTTAACGTGAGTTGTTTGTGACTAGACCTCATGGTTTGGTTTCCACTGCAGGCTGTGCGTGTGTGTGTGTGTGTGTGTGTGTGTGTGTGTGTGTGTGTGTGTGTGTGTGTGTGTATGTAGGTAGGTTTGTGCACTGTCCCTGCTTGTTTGTGTTAGATATTATGTGCACGTGTGTTTTTCATCATCTTGAAATAAGAATCTTCAAATAACGAATGTGTGAAGTCTGTCAGATGCTTACGCAACGAGGTGTCGGCCTCACCTTGTACTGACTAACTCTGATATGATTCAAAGTTGTCTCATCTTGTACTAGTCATGTTTTTATTAACCTTATTTGAAAGCCAATGTTTTGCCTGCCGACGGCTTTGACTCAGGGGCTATTTTTGGACAAGCACTTCAGAAGGAGCTATTACCTTGGCGTTATCTGTGTTTAATTTATGGGTTAATACTTGGCAAACACCAGCAAACACAATACACTCTCTAGTTCTCTAAATGTGAGTTTAAAGATGAAGTAAACAGCCATTTCCGTGGCCTTGGCCCTTGAGCAGCAGCAGCCCTGAAGGGCAGATGTGGCCAGAGATATGGAGGTCTGGAGCGCTAGACCAGACTAGAATTTTGTTCATTCGCACACACAATTCAAAGATGTCTGAGATGAGTTTGTTTCATCAAGATGTAACCTGAGTGGGGCCCTCAGGCACATTTTTGCTTTTGTTTTTTGGTGTAGTGGAAATGTGGTGGAATATCTGGAGTAAAGAGTTGTGAGTGTGAAACTGCGCCACCTAATTGATATACTGTATGTTAATCAAAACCACTGAGAATAGTAGACTTGTAGTGTCACATCTCATGTCGTTCAGGACATTTTTTTTTTAGAAAATGTTTTTTTCTGTGGGTACTTTGGTTGGGTAATTTCTTTGGTTGATTAATATTGTAAAATGAGGGAACAAATCCCATTTGATTTAATATGGACTTTATTTATAAGTTTGCTACTTACATTTTTTGATAACAAGACCAAACAAGTGAAACCTCTTCATGTTACTTTCTGTACAAAATGCATTAGGGAATGCACTTTGGTTGTTTTGTGTTGTACACTCAGGGCATATATATAAAATATGGCACACAATGCCACACAAAAGGACGCACGCTGCCATAATCTAGCGTGTTGGGTAGCCAAAGCTCTTTGCCCAGAAGCCCTGGTGCAGTTCTCCTGAGTATGTTCATCTTCACACAGCTAAAGGATTCTCTTAACCCACACACAGACCACTGTGTACCCTCTGACTCACTCCAAGAGGGCAACCAAACCTCTGCGGAACAGACACACACATACACACCCGCCCACCCACACACACACACACACACACACACACACGTGTGCGCCCACCCTCACATGAACACATATTTAAAAACTGTTGGAACTCTGATTTTACTGAACAGAGATGATACAAATTGAGCGGGTACCTCATTTATATGGAGACATTTTGTGTTTGGTTACGTCTCTTGTGTTTGTTTGCTATTAGTCATTAGTCATTTATGCTAGTTCCACACGCATACGTGTTGCAGTATTGCTCAGCACGGTGGTCACAGTCATAATGCCATGACTAGTATCTACCATACGTCTGTCTGCATGACTAGCTGTGCTTCAGACACCATTGCAGATACAGCGACAAAGCCTTTACAAATACCGCAATCACGACATTAGCAACCATAAATGAGCCAACCATAAAAACAGCAATATCAATTCGCTTTGCTACTGTGGAATATGTAGATTGGAATTATTTTGTGTGAGCCAGTAAAGAGAGAGAGAGAGAGATTCTTTTACATTATTTTTCTTAATTTTCCCTTTCAGATTTTCCTTCCAAATGTGACACAGTTAATTTGTTCTGCAATGTCTTAATTTGTGCTCCTTCATACTATAAATTCATTAAAATTGTTATTACAAATGTCTGTATGTGTGTGATAAGTTTCCTGAAATGAGAATGTAGTATAGTTTGCCTCTCAGCGGTTTGACGACGATCTTTACGCATTTCATCGCATAGGCCTACACACCCGAAAGACTGCAAGAGTCATGCTGAGTTAGGCAGAGGAGCCGGTTTCAGCTCTGACGGCTGCTTGACCCGGTACACAACACAACCGCTTGGCACCTCAGAACTCTAGCAATCATCCTAAGCCTCCACCCTTTCATTTCAAAGGGGGTACGCAAATATTGTTTTCGATTGGTTTGCCAGCACTCAACCGCAGCTTTTTGATCGGGTTAAATTAGGGCCGGGCACGGTTGCCATAGCTGACATCACCGGCACCAGTTGGAGACAATTGTAAACAGCAGTAGCAATAACCAGAGATGGTGCAGTCACTGCGGCTAGAGTTCAGCGTATGGCTACTCTTTAAAGATGTTGAATGATAAGGCCCCCGTTCAATGTTTTAATTATCTGGTTTTATTCAGGCTGTGGCGAGGGTACGAGCATGGAAGGGTGACTCATGGTTTTTAAATAGGCAACGCCAGAACCATCGGTCAACAGCCTGGATGTAAGACAGAGTTAGGAATCGCTGCCATTCAACAGTTGTCCAAATCACAACATCACCCCTCCTTAGCTGAATGTTTCCCTTTTGCTAATGAACGAATCAGATCTGCTTCCAAGCCCTCCTATTTGATCAGCACTGGCCCTCTGACAAGCTCACAGAAACACGCACACACACAAAGATTGTTGCCCACAAAATAAGTATATCCATGCACATTTATGGCACAAAGTGGTTGAATTTAATCAGAAGTAACAAACAGATCAATAAGAAACATTCAATTCCTTAATTTTTTTCAGATACATATGGTACACGTTTGCCTCTGAGTGTGAAATATCAATTTGAATAGCACTTTCTTACTTTCAGTTTTGTTCAAAAAGTGCATGTGGATGTGAATCATCATTTGTGTCTGTATGATATTGTGTCTGTGTCTAAGCCAGCCAATCTTCCTTAAATCAGCCCTCCCCTATCCCCCCCAACAGAAAAGAAAAAGGCAGAAGTGAGAAACAGTTGAGAAGTGCGACGAGTGTCTTCCTGTTATGTATGTGCCGAACCCCCAGACGTCTGTCTAGATCGCTCGCACGCAAATGCTGGCCCGGAAACCATGGTAACAGCAGGTCTCCATATGCAGAAGGCGGAAGCAGGCCTGCGTGCTAGGGAAGTCATTGGCTTTCCGATGGCTATCGCAGTAGTTTCGTGAGAAATGAGTGACTCATCTCGTGTGCTTGACCGTCCGCTTGGCGGAGCTAAGTGTCATTGTCTGTTGATGACACGGTTTGACCTGTAAACTGTCACCGAAATGTCATCTTTCTACTCTCTTCACTCAAAAAGGAATGTTTTGGGATAGAAATTAGGCAAACATGAGAAAGAAACTGCATGTATAATTCTCTTGGATTCACCCTATGATGTGTCTCCCAATTGTCTAGAATATGATGCATTCAATTACGGAAATTCCCAGGACCGTAGTATCTCTGTCATGCACAAGTCCATTTAGAGGCACCTGCACGAACGCGTGATCGATGACGGCCCCATTTGGAGACGTACGTTTCTTGCCGGGAAATCGAAGCACAACAGCACGTCTGACGTGACAATAGGTAACCGCCAGCGTTTACAAACTCTCCGCTCTCAGCTAGCTCTCACGACGACTGCTACCTTGGAAACTGTGGTGCAGCGCGCTCACCTGGCCCACAGCTCAACCACAGCCAACATTCTCTCGAACGTCGTCTAGTACAGCGAAACCCCTACCACAAATGTCCGTCCCAAGAAGAACAGAGAATTGTGTACAGCCACTCGCACACGAAACACAGAGACTAAAACGAACACAACGAGCGGAGCTAGGGTTTTATTTGGTCATAAAGCATGGATTCCTCTCTGTGGTATGAGTAGAATCACAAAGGGGACAGATCCTTGTGTTCTCTGGCCTCCCGTTAGCCAATCCCCCAACTGTGGTTTCAATTGGTCTGCTCTTGGTTTCCGACATCAGGGGCCAGCTAATGGCAATTGATCGTTATAACGTATTAGTCAAATAAGCTTAAGTAAGTGCAGACCCATGCAGGCGCTGCGTGCCGGCCTCGTGGTCGTCTGGCCCGTGCAAGGTTTCCGCGAGACAGAGTATCTTTAAACGCAGATGGTATTTCATCTCTCCAACTCTCATTCTTTTTGCTCTCTCTCTCTCTCTCTCTCTCTCTCTCTCTCTCTCTCTCTTTCTCACTTTCTCTCTCTTTCTCTGTCTCTGTCTCTGTCTCTCTCTCTCTCTCTCTCTCTCTCTCTCTCTCTCTCTCTGTCTCTCTGTGTGTGTGTGTACAGACAGCAGCTTTTTATCGTTTTCAATTTCAATCCATCTCTCCGAATGCCATGTGTATCATGTGCCTGCTTTGATCAAAGCATAAAAAACTCAAGATATGTCCTTCACCCGAAAACAACGTATCAAAACTGTCTTTTGTCCCACTGATTTCACTTTGTAAACCCCCTATGTCGCTCATTACGGATCTGAATGGTGGCTTTGCTCTTTTGCATGTGGATATAGCTAGATGTCTATGCTGTATATATGTGGTTGGTAGCGCCATTGCTGGAGAGAGTAGCAGCAGCGCTGCATGTGGCTGTCTCCCCCACCACCCCCACCAAGGTGGTGAATGTCCCACAGCCACACCTGCCACAGTTTGGCTGCAAGACGTTTCCTCAAGACTCCTGCGAGCCGTGACCAGGCATGACGTCACCCCAAGAAGCCAAGCAACCCTTCCCCCCCCCCACCCAGGGCCTCGGCATTCCTCGCCAACCCCCAGAGTAGGAAGAAGGAGTCAGGCTGAGGTGGCTGGGTGAGAAACCACGCTGGTCTCCTCTCAGTTCTGTGGTGCTCCGGCGCTGTGCACCAGCAGCCTGAGACGCAGCCACATTGGGGCCACGAGGAAACCTTAAGGAGGTCATATAGAAACAGGCACTTGAAAAAACGAACTGCACCATAAGTGGTGTGTGTGTGTGTATGTGTGTGGGTGGCTATGTAGAGTATATGCAAAAATATGTACAAAAACAGAAAGAGTTTGGAGGATATGACAAAAAGAAACGACACGGTAGTGCAGGTTTATTTCATGGCAAATGTCAGATTCTTCACGGTCTCTGTAGAACACATTGAAGAGAAGAGCTCTGCCTATATTCATGGTATCTGTGACCTGCCACCAAGCACATTAGACTTTGTTGAAGAAAGAAAATGCAGATGACAATGATTCAGTAGTTAGGAAAGTTGCAGTTGTGCACAGGATGAGGTTTGGATGATATAAATGATGTGCATTTTAGCAAGATGAGGTCAAAAAATCCAGGGGTCTTATGGGAAGTCCCTTTTTGTAAAATACGTGACTGCTGCTGCTGCAGGTTGTATTTTTTGTACTTTGGGGTTCAATGAATACCACAAATATAAATGTTAGATTGCAACAAGTGACTCATTCTATTCCAACAAGCAAAAAACTGGTCGTTGACCTAAATGTAGAGCAGTGTTTTCCCTGGACTTCTCAGGTTTGAAAGAAAACCCCTACTCAACTGATCTTCAAAATGGCTGTGGGGAGAACTTGACAAATCAGTCCAATAGTGTAGGTCCAATAGCAATAGTATTCAGAGTAAGCTACTCTGTATTTTTCTATAAGCCGCAGGCGCGGTAACATAGGGTTGTATGTTTCAAAATACCATAAATAAGCCGCTCCATAGTATAAGCCGCATCTTATTACGCATCTATGTACCGCCCAATGCTGGCATGAAACCACCACGAAATTGTTTAAATAGTACAATATTCCGCGCGGTACAATATTCCGCGCGGCAACTGATGGTTGAGTAAGAGTCTGTGAGTAATTGGAGATAATGCCGATTCAAGCTTTAGTAAAACCCTGAACTTTTTGACAGATTTAGAAAAAATACATCTTTTTTTTGTTGCAAGAAATTCATTTAGACGCAGAGGCTTTGAATTATCGTTCATGGACTGAGAGCACAAAGTCGAAAACAGTCTTCCTTGTTTTTTAGTCAGTTATGAAGTGATGCCAATGTTTATTTCTTTACAAGGTCATGGCAAATCACTGAAAACGTAGCCGATTTTTTTCTTTGAAGTCTTTGTGTTTGTGCTACCTATAAGACACCCTGGAAAATAAGCCGCAGCGGCAGTTTTGGTTCGTATATCGGGATACAAGAAATTTTTGAAAAATACGGTACTTCACCTGCAATGTTAATCAATCACGAAGGAGTGACCAGTGAAGCAGACAGGGCTTATCGAGGTCCATTACAGTGGTCCGGTAAAAGGCCATTCCTGAGCGTCGTGGTTTTAAGGCCCTGGTTATAAACACAAAACCAAGCCAGGCTTTCAGGGTCCTTGTAGAGGAAAACCACCACTTCCACAACAATGAATATTTTACCTTACTACCGGCAGTCCTGCTGCATTCAGTGACCACAGGACGTGTTAAGTGTTCCCGACCAGAGGCTAAAGGGGCACTTAACAACTGATAATGCCCACTACTGCTCAGTGCTGCTGGCTGCCACTGCAGCCTGAGAGCCCTCACCGTGGCTTGGACCAGGCCACTCAAGTCCTTCCGCTGACCCACCGGCTAACCACACACTCCACACCCTTCTGCCCCCAACACACACACACACACCCACACACACCTCTACTTCCTGGTGGTAAGAGGCACATCAATGCCCCCCCCCCCCCCCCCCCCCCCCCCCCGCATGACAGCTGCCGCTCCCGTGGTTGGCTTGAACCCCTGACCCTGTCGATCTGAACCGGGATTATCACCCACCTGACCGCAGTGGTGAGGCCAGCACCAGGGGCCCGTTGCTGCATCACAGGGAGATGAAGGGGTTAAGGGGACCATTGTTAGGGTCTTAACGAGGGTGCATTATATTCACCTTCCGTTATGTGTTAGTTTACATTAGTAGGACATTGGTATTGGTAGTGAGGGCGGATAAGCCATTCATAGAAAATATATAAATGTAAATACCTAACAAGCATACTTAGTTATACAATATAATAGCATTTACAAGTATTTTAAATCATGAGGATTGCCAGTAAAAAAAATTGATGCTAACATTCAATAACAATCCCTCACCAAACCTGTAGCAATGTTTTTCCAAAAACCTCTGCAATGATAAACCTTAAACAAACACAGAGTTAGCATTCCTCTCCCAACCCCTCAGCGGCCTATGCACAACATTGTTATACACAAGGAGGAGGGCATCATGTACGCACTATCGCCCGCTAATCACCCAGAAGGTCCACCATTCGAGCCGACCTGATTACGCCGGAGGTTAATTGAATCTGTGTGGACGGGATGTGTTTCAGGGTTAGGAAGCGGCTTACAGTAGGGGTACTAGGCCAGACAAGCTGAAGCATTGATGCTCCACCCTTGATCACATTTGCTGCGGGTGACGGAGGGGGCTCAAATGTGAGCTAATTGCAGACAGGCAGTAGATGCCGTGTTTGCTGTGGTTTGACATGACATCGTAACACTCAGGGTGGGGGGGTGGGGGGTTCCCTGGGGGGCCTGCGGAGCCCGGGGAGAGAGAGGAGTGGGTTTGTGAAATGAACTTATGATGCTTATCATAATCTGTGGCGGTCTCCACTGTAAACACGGAGCTCTTAGTTAATAACCGGCAACTGAGAGGCATATGTGTCGTTTTCTGAGTGCACCTTATGTCATTTTTCAGTGTAATGGTGCATTCCTGCGTGCGTCACGATCCTCCCAAACTGCCTTCACAGGAGTCCAAATGAGTGCTGCTTCTTGTTCCCGGAACTCAAGTTCTGTCTCGACAGCTTAGACTCAAGCTGAATGGAAGGGAGAAAAAAGACAGGCAGTGAAATGAACCTCAGGTCCGGAGGTACAAGACTACATTGCTGAGAGTGCACGACCCCCGTCCACTGCCAGGGAAGCAGGGTGGGTGGTGGTGGGGGAGAGGGGGCTCAGTAGAAGAATTGCTCATAAAGAAAATGACAAAAAATAAACTAAATACTGAAAAAGGGAGCAGCGGTAGCCAACGGGGCCGTGTGTGTGTGGGTGTGTGTGTGTGTGTGTGGTCTTCGTTGAGCGTGTTCTGTTTAACTCTCTCCAAAGAGTTTTCAAGTGTTACAAGCGCATTAGTGCCATGGGTCACGCCTCTGCTTGGCTAACCTTTGACCTCGTAGCTGTGCTAACAGCAGCCTCAGAGGCCAGGGAGAGTGAGCTCATGCCGAGAGGGGTTAAGCCCCCTGTCGTTTGGGGAGAGAGATGGGGGGGGGGTCACCCCAGGGAGGTGGAGGGACGGCAGGGGGACAGCAAGGCCCTGCCCAGGGCCTGTAATGATCTCCTCATGGATATTTAATGGCTCCATCGCCGTTACTGTTAGCATGGGGATGGGGATGGGGGGGGGGGTGGCTGAATTATTCAGCAGGCCAAAACTCTGATCACATACGAATGTGCTCAGGCTGTGTGTGTACCATTATATAGTATCACACGTGTGTGTGTCTGTGTGTGTGTGTGTGTGTGTGTGTGTGTGTGTGTGTGCGCACACACATTCTGACAGACACACAGACAGGAACACGCAAACACACAGTACAGACACACAAGCAACAAACTACACTGTAAGACTGTCCTTAATTATTGTTTTCCTCTTGGTGAGTCTTGGCAAAACCAAACTAAAGTCGGTGTAACCTTTCCTGTTACTCAGAGTTGTTGACAATGCCACTCAGCTGAATATCCAGGTTACAGTCACAACACTCTGAGATAACTGGATCACGCTGTTCAACCCAAAAGTCGAAAGACAGTCACAATTTAGAATGTGTGTCAGGTTATTCGTCATGCATGTTCACTCTGCAGCACTCGACCTTCAGTCCTTAATGTGGACATTTAGTCCCTGTGTTGTTGTTTTGTCTACAATCTTCTCACAATCTCATGTATGGCAGACCTTATCTGAACGGACCTGCTTAGTCATTAAGCAGTGAGCAAAATAAATGATGAGAAATCTGCTTGTGTTCTGCATGCACACTTATCTGTGGCTTAGTGGCTCATCAGCTTGGCCTATGTGGTGTTTGGTTGAACAAGAAAACTGAGAAAGAATGCAGAAGAATAACAAAAGATAACATAACATTTATTAAACAAGCAATTGTTTTGCCAGTAATTAACCACACGGGAATGAGCCTTTATAACATAGTTGGAACACTTTTTAATCAAGCTTAATAGTCAAATGTAAAGTAAATAATTGCTGCCATTGTGAACTAGTTGACACGTGGGTGTTGTCGTGACTGTGTAGGTGCTGGGTTCTCAAAATGATCACGCCACCTAGTGGTGTCTTTGCCAAAGTCCTTTGAGCCCCACAAACATGTATCATGTAACCTCTATCTGAATGTACAGGTGAAGCCTTCTGTCATGCTAGGAGTTGAACGAAGGTGGGTGGGGGGGGGGGGGACTAGAGTTAATAAGCTCAGACCCCCCTGAGTTCCCTCCTCACCTATTGGGCCATACACCAAAGGCTTTTTTCGACATGGGAATACTGTCAGGCACACAAAGACTGTAACCCTTGGCATCAAAGAGGAAGGTACATACCCACATACAAATACTAATGTTTGTAAAATTTTACCTTATTATAAATACTATATGTTACTTATCTTATGGTACAAAGCTTTTTTACGCAAACGAGAAATATACTCGCAAAGCTGTGCACACATACATCCACATATTGGCCCCCAGTATCATTAGGCAGCGTAGCGCTGTTCGCTAAAGCCCCTTCACTTGGGCCAGCTGTGTGAGCGTTTAGCTGTGCAGGCCTCTAACCAGTGTGGTGCTGCCGTTAGCTAATTTGCGGGTGCTGGGGAGGCGGCTATCCCCGGCTCCCAGCTCTCTGTCTGGCCCCAGCTACCTGCAGCATGCCAGACCTGAGCATCATTAGTGGAACCACAGCCAGTTCTCACTCTGGCTCTGCTTACTCCATGCTCACCAGAGTGGGATGCAGCCTGCCCTTTTCTTTTTTCTTTTCTTTTTTTTTTTACTCCAGCTCCCCCCCCCCCTCCACCGCCGACTATATCTCCTGTTCTGAGAGCCTCTCTGTCGGCTTCTGTTATTGCACTCAGCATGGCCGCAGGACGTTCACCGCGCAAGTGCCTAACTCATTGGGACTTGCGGGCTGCACCCCCTACGCATCATATTGAAAAGTCATGACAGGTTTTTTTTTTTTATGTGTCTTCCGTGACATATACATATATGTAGTCTGAAAAGAGCCGTGAGTGTGTGTGTGTGTGTGTGTGTGTGTGTGTGTGTGTGTGTGTGTATGTGTGTATGTAGAAGTAGTGGGCATAAGGCAGGTTTCATGAAGTCCGTTGCAGTAGCATAAACGCTACATTGTTTGACCACAGTAACGCCTTTATGAACACAAGACTTAATATTCGTTCTTTCAGCATCACTCTATGCCAGCGTGTTTGTGTGTGTGTGTGTGTGTGTGTGTGTGTGTGTGTGTGTGTGTGTGTGTGTGTGTGTGTGTGTGTGCGTGCGTCACACTAGCAGGCCTGATTGAACATGTCACTGATGGCTGATGAGAGGGTCCCAGGGCACTAAATGACCCATCACCTTCCCACGCAGGCCTCTCTCTCTCTCTCTCTCTCTCTCTCTCTCTCTCTCTCTCTCTCTCTCTCTCTCTCTCTCTCTCTCTCTCTCTCTCTCTCTCTCTCTCTCTCTCTCTCTCTCTCTCTCTCTCTTCCCCCCCCTCCATCTTTCCCTTCGGCCCCTTAAGAGAGCCCCTGTACTGTTTTCGCTGCAGACCCAGGGGTCAGATGGAAAGCATACACTCATAAACAGCATTTATTATTCATGTCGTACAGCCCGGAGAGCCGCTCCTTCCACACGCGCGCACTAGGCTGCAGATAGTAGCTGTCCACACTCTCCTCCGCTCCATGACGGGTGGCCGGGCCGACGGCACAGCACAATGCTCTCCAGTGAACGGACGCGGACCCGCGTTGAAGGGCCTCGCCGAGAACACACACACGTGTCTAGCATCTGTGTGCAGGGGAACTACGCATGTGCTATTTTGATGAGGTGGTGTGATGACGTCAGCTGTTCTAATTATAATGTCTGTATTATTGCCCTTTTTTTTTTATAATCAACTGGGTCCAAACACTGCCGCCCAGAATGAGTCATTTGAGCATTAAGAGGCTCTCTGTTGATTCCTAAATGCTGCAATTAGGACTTTCAAGCCAGTGGCACAGTAAGTGTGTCATTTGACAATGTTAGCAGATCTTTGTGAGAGAATGGGCCTGGGCTTGTTCCACAGTTGACAGTGTGCTAGTGTACCAATCCATTAGGGTCCCCAACGGCCCCATGCACTACTAATACACACATTGGCGCCTTTCTTTTGGGACCTTTGCTGATTGTATCAAAAGCAGCATGGGTGCTTTTGCGTGTGTGTGTGTGTGTGTGTGTGTGTGTGTGTGTGTGTGTGTGTAGTACATGCTTACTTATGTTGGCTAGGGTGGAGGTGTATGCATTGGGTGTAGGGTGTTGGGTGAACTGAGTGCTCTTCTCCAGATTCCGCCTCATTGGTGATAGATATCAAAAATATAAAATATATTTTCTACTCTTTGGATAGCACTTAAGTTACACTCATTTTGCCAACAATCTTTAATTTAACACTTGAGTCTCATTATCTGAATGAAAATAAGGGGAAGCGAGAGAGAGCGAGAGAGAGAGAGAGAGAGAGAGAGAGAGAGAGAGAGAGAGAGAGAGAGAGAAGAGATTGATAGCATCATGCGTTCTGATATTTTGGGAATTAAGGACAGTTCGGTCAGTTTTGAGAAGTGTTTGTGTTGTCGTCCGTCCATGTCCTGACCGTAAAAAGACCATGGAAGAAGTCAAAGTGTTTGTACTGTGATCTGACAGTTGGTTCCCAATGTACCATGTGGTCACTGCT
Organism: Lota lota; assembly: GCA_026745465.1. Classification (NCBI taxonomy): domain Eukaryota; kingdom Metazoa; phylum Chordata; class Actinopteri; order Gadiformes; family Lotidae; genus Lota; species Lota lota. The sequence goes on along the minus strand of JACYXH010000496.1, from coordinate 240,195 downwards.
CAGCCATCAGCTCCCTGAATTAGTCGCCAGCTCAATTGTAGTGTTCCTATTTTTCACTTGAGGTTAACTTTTTCTTTTTACTGTCATGTTTGAAAGTAAGAGAAAAAAGAGAGGGATGGAAAAAGAGAACGTGGAGAGAGAGAGAGAGAGAGAGAGAGAGAGAGAGAGAGAGAGAGAGAGAGAGAGAGAGAGAGAGAGAGAGAGAGAGAGAGAGAGAGAGAGAGAGAGAGAGAGAGAGAGAGAGAGAGAGAGAGAGAGAGAGAGAGAGAGAGGGGGGGGGGGAGTGTCATCCATCAGAAACACATTTTTTCCCCTCCGAGGAAAAACACACAAACACAAAATCATATTCAGACCAAATATAAACCTCCATTTTGCTCACAATCATCCTTTTTTTCACTCCAAAAAACCACCCCTCCCTCCCAAGATACGGCGCATCCACATCCTCCCTCACGATAAAAATATATCCCCCTCTACCGCTGGCCGGTCCCGCGCGGAGCCCCGTGGGGAACGCAGCGCGGCTGTCGGCTACTGGCAGCGAGCGGTAGAATTAGACCTGGAGAAAAAAAGGAGGGAAGGAAAAGGGGGAGGAGGGGGGGGGGGGGGGGGGGGGGGGTATTTGAGCTGGGCTCCGCCAGAGCCGCATGAAGCAGGACCACCCAGGGTGGCGTCAGGGGGTTGGCAGGGACGCAGGGCGGTGGGTCGGCTGGCCTGCTGGCAGCGTCTCGCACGGAGGCCTAGGCAGCAGCAGCAGCAGCAGCAGCAGCAGCAGCAGCAGTAGTGGGCGGTGGTGGCGGGGGCTGTGAGGCCGTGCCAAAGTGGACGGACGGAGGTATTCGACCCAGCCACTCCAGCACAGCGCAGGGCCCGGTAGACCCACTGGAGGAGACGCTGATAGTGGAGGGGTGGCTGTGGTGTTGGAGGGGTGGTGGGGGCTGCCAAGTGTGGTGGTGATGATGGAGGAGTTCTGTGTGTGCAGTTGTGTGTGTGTGTGTGTGTCTGTCTATCTGTCGGCGTGTGTGCATTTGTGTGTGTGTGGGTGTGTGGGCGTGCATGTATGTGCGTGTATGTGCGCTTGTGTGTGTGTGTGGGTGTGCGTGTATGTGCGCTTGTGTGTGTGTGTGTGTTTGTGCGCTTGTGAGTGTGTGTGTGTTTATGCGCTTGTGAGTGTGTGTGTGTGTGCGTGTGTGAATGTGTGTGTGTGTGTTTATGCGTGTGTGAATGTGTGTGTGTGTGTGTGTGTGTGTGTGTGTGTGTGAATGTGTGCGTGTGTGTGTGTGTACGCGCACATGTACTTGGCTGTCCATTTCTCTGGTCTGGGCAGGGTTTTAGGGTGAGTGGAGTGGAAGATATTTTTGGGCTCTGGTTTCCCCAAATATGCTGTAGGCGACCTCACATACTGGGAAATGTACTTAAAGCCAAAGATGTTTATTCATGAGGAAGCCATGCATCAGCAGTGTGGTATCTATCTTAGGAACTCTTGTTCCACCAACCGCTCTTACTGTACCTTCTTTTGCTGTGTAGGCAAAGTGTCTGTCTCAAAAAACGTAACACGCTGTCATTAGATTGTTCTTGATATGGCGCTACAGCAGAAAAGCTAAGGTGAGCCTCTGACATGGTACTATAAGGTACTGCCAGGGCACGGTACGCGCACAGTAACCATTAACCGGTTTGGTCTCTCCCGGTAGTCAAAATAAATAGAGAAAAAGACAACAAACATGTATCTGCTCGGACGAGGCCAGTCATTTCATCGCAGCACTTACAGCGTTTAAACTCCCCGAGAAATTGCATTAGCCTTTAGCTTCTCTCAGCAGTTTACTGCCTGGGCGCTCAAGTCGTTTATCACCCAGCAATTCACTTTGCTAGGTAAATTCACTTTGGCAGGTAGCCCTCGGCCTGGTTAGAGAGGGTGGCAGAAGATAAGGGGAAAGGGAGGTTGATGGCAAATAATGTGATACACGAGGCAGTGACTTTTGAGTAAACCATGAACAATAAAATAACAAAATTAAACAAAAATGGACATCGTCTTAGCATCTCAGTACAGTAAGCTTGTTTTTACGATTATTCTGAATCACTGCCAAATGTGTGATTTGGACACACGGATTTCAAATGTTCCATTTATTTGTTAAGCATCTGGTTTATTTCCTATTCTAGTTCAGCCCTTAAACGGTTTGTTACACTGAATAAAAAACACTGAATAAAATTGGGTTTATGATTGTGGAAAAACAATTCATAAAAACCATAGTCGTTGTAGTCACTGTGGTCATTGTTTTACAAACCAAAACCCGGTGCAAGTTGACAGAGTGTCATGTACTGTACTCCAAACGACAAAATAAAAATGTAACAATTGTTATAGTCTGCATGCTGATATCTTTCTCGGCAGGACTACTATAATTTATTTTGCCTATCCTTTAGAAAGAACATTGGATTTGCATATAGAGTCATAAATGTTGCCTAGCCCAATTTGCCTTCTCTCCTTTACATCCATTACTTAAATAGGAGACTACAATGTGGACTGGGTCATGCAAATAATGCTTAATATCCTGTATAATGCTCACCAGCTGTTTTATTTATATATTTTTATCCTTCCTGTCACTGTCATTGCTTCTAAGTTGAAAATAGTCAAAAGGTCGTAGTTGCTTTTGTTTTATGCTTTATTGAAGAACCTGTGCACGGTTCCTTGGCCCTGAGAGAACAGAGTCCTGGGGGGGCCCGGGGGCGGGGGGTAGTTGGCACTGTGTGTTTCCTGCCCCAGTCATCTTGTTTGAGTTGGGCCGTTCGTGTGCAGGGGTTAGGGCAGCCTATATAAGGGTGGGGGTTGGGAGGTGGGGCAGAGCAGGGCAGGTGTTTGAGTGATCTCCTCAGCCTATTTGCCCCAGGTCGTACATCATTGTCAGGCTGACTCTTGCTTGGCGCACCTTCACTGCGCCCCCCCCCCCCCCCCCCCCCCCCCCCATGGCCTCCCAGTCGAACAGCCTCTGTTCAAGATCAGCCGAACCTCACTGAAAAGCATCAGCTTCCTTTTTGTTCTTCTTCTCCTGTCACCCTTTCTCCGCTCCTCTCCTTGTCTCTCTCACCCCCTCCCTTTCCTCCCCCCTATTTCTCCGCCTGTAAGCCCAGTATTACTCCCCCTCCTCCCCTCCTCCTCATCCGTCATCACTGATAAAGCGGCCCACACTTTCCTCTTTGTACACCCCCTCACCTCCCCCTCCTCCTTCTCGTCCTCACCCCCAGCCTTCATGATACATTTGCAATTAATTTATTTTGCCTGGCTGTTCTTTTCCCCGTAACCCTCCACTCCCTTGATCCTTGGCAGAGGACGTCTGGAACTGATTTTGACGCTTTAGCTGTTGCGTGCAGCTGCCTATTGGGGACATTTTGCACTCTCTGACTTTTTATTACAAGTAAAAAATGAAAATAATACTATAATGGGCTGGAATGGAGGCTGAATTTGGGGAAGGGGTCAGGATTGTTCCGTTGAAACGGGGAGAAATCTGCACTAAACCAAACTGAACTAAAGTCAAATAGCTGAACAAACTGAACTGAACTATATTAATCTTCCCACTTCCCAGCTAAATTCATTCCATTATTTTGATTCTGATAAACCACGTCTGCTGCAAATTTGTGTTTGTTTGGAAAGCTTTTGAGTTCTACAAACAAATGTGCACGAGCTACATGATTGTGTATAATGCCATAACCACCGAGAAAATAATACAGGGTAGCGAAACAGATTTGTTCATCTAATCTAATGTAAATAACAATCTAGCGCCATAAACCAAGTGTGCAGCAAGCAGTCGCTGTTCCAACTTTATTTATTTCAAAGCATTTTTGGACCGAAAGAATCTAAAATGCCCACTAGGAATTTACTGCCTCACCTTGGTAGTCACCAAATAAATGAATGAGTTGTTCCCCTCGCGACCACAGGTGCTACTCTGTAGAGTTACCGAGGTTCAAGTTCACGGGTGTGAATTGTAATAGGATGGAATGGAATGTAACAGCTGTAGCAAGAAGGATTGCTAACCCTTGTAGGTCTTAATTAATGACAAAATAATTGCTTTCATAAGTGTGGAGCATGTGGAAGCAAGCTTGACGGTTACACAAATACGTGCACATAGTACACGTATTTGAGGTCACGCCTCTATATGCGTTTTCTCTCTGCAGCCGTTGCTGGTTATGAGCTTGCTGTGGTCAATTTCTTCAAGGTAGCTGTGAAACTGAGAGGCTGCGAACTGTGAGGTTTGTTGTATGGCGGGCCCTCTGCCCTGACACCTCCGACCCGCCCCCACGCTAAACCCAGTGACACCGGTCACAGACACAAAGACGCGCCCCCGCCATCTGGCTGGACCAATCACTGAGCTAGCAGGAAAACAATGTTGAACGGAATCAAAAACCACATAACTAGATGGATTTGAATACTGAATACTTGAACACTGGATATTTTACATTGCATAGTACATAGTATTATTCTTCAGTGTAATAAAATAATAGGAGTGATTAGAGTGGGTCCATATTCTGACAGCAAATTTCATCCATATACCATAGACCTTATTCACGTTTTATCCACCTTTTTAATCACATTTTATTGAGCTGAAGGCGTCGCTAATTGAGATCTAATCGATTTTCCTTCTCCTTTTTTCATGAAAACATTTCCATTTTCAAACAACTTCATTTTGAACTAAAAATTTAGCTGCAAGCACTCTGCACTGGTTTCATGAAAAGAGCTCCATAGAAATCTTTTTCATGCTGCATTACTCTGAAAGACAGCCATGTCAGAAGACAGAGAGTTAGCCCCGCCACAGTGACTCCACAATTCATAAATGGCGCAATTTAAACGGAAACACTTGTTTATTCAAAAGACATTCCTCAAGTCAAGTTGGGCCAACTGTATGGCATCAATGTATATTTTCTGTCTGTGCTCTCGCCCCGCTTTTCGCGTCGGGGGGCTGCGCACTTTGTGGCTTTGTCTCGACCTCCAGATGTTTTTATGGGTGTTCAGAAGTCAGTACCTTGGCCGTTTGTGTTGGTCATCTATCAACCCCCTCAAGCGAAAAGCTGTAATTATACGTCTGGAGAACCGTCAAGGCATACGCAGGCTTTGAGTTTCACATCTCCTGTCTGTCTGTCTGTCTGTCTGTCTGGCTGGCTCCTCGGCGCGCTTCTGAATATTTAAATGTGGAACATATAGAAGAACTATAGGGAAATAGTGGAGGTGGAAAGAAGTCAATGATAGGGGAACGAGGGGGTGGGGGTGGGGAGGAGGGCTGTGTGTGTTGGGGGCCGGGGCGGGCGGGCGCGGGCGGGGGGTTGATGGTGGGACACGTGTGTGGGGGGGGAACCCCCTGCTGATAGCGGCCCTTGCAGACACATTCTGTGGCTACTGGTCCGACAGTTGTTTATATCATGGTCTCTTTGGTCAGTTTGTTTAACTTCAGTTTGATTTCTACTGTGTGTGTGTGTGTGTGTGTGTGTCATCATATAGTACCACAGGCTAGTGGTCGCCTGGCGGTTTAAGAGGGGAATTCTCCACCCCAAGGACAGAGTTGGCTAATTGCCCTCCACCATATCCATATCCACATATACCAAACACCACACACACACACACACACACACACAGAGGGCAGAGTGGTCCACTTTGTTGTCATGATGGTGAGCAGGAGGGGGATCTCAGGATTAATCCTAATTGCGGTGTGTGGGACGAGGGAGAGAGGCCCGGATTACTGGGGGATTCTCTTTGATCCACAAAGATGCTGATGGTAATGCTCGCTGCCCATCCCCTGGCAACAGCCTCTACTGGGACGCAGATACACACACGCGCGGCACACGAGCACGCACGCACACACACACACACACACACACGTACGCACACACAAACTCCCCAAGATGCACACAGAGAAAGAGCCCACGAGAGAAGAAGAGGGAGGGAATGAGAGAGAGAAAGAGAGAGAGAGAGAGAGAGAGAGAATAAAAGAGAGAGAGAGAGAGAGAGGAGTCCAGTTTCATGGACACAGCAGCGACTAAGTATAGGCTAGGCTGCGTCCTGCATCAGCAAAGGGCCGGTGATTCACTTCTCCCAGCAAGCATGGGGGTTAGCTCCTCAGCGTGTGTGTGTGTGTGTGTGTGTGTGTGTGTGTGTGTGTGTGTGTGTGTGTGTGTGTGTGTGTGTGTGTGTGAGGCTGCTGTTTATGTCTGCCGCTACATGCGTACGCTGCACCCCCTGCTGACGCACACGCGTCTCGGTGAGGGTTTAACCTGAGCACACTGCGGAGGCAGTCTGGGTCGGCCCGGTGCTGTCCACCCACACCCACACCCTTTTCACCGTGACCACGCCACAGGCAATTTCTCTCCCTGCAAAGCCCTGCAAGAAGGTTAATCCGAGTGTGTGTGTGTGTGTGTGTGTGTGTGTGCATGTGTGGGTGTTTTTGTGTTACTGCTTGAACCATAGACGTGCATGGCACGTTGTGTGTTGGGCGTTTGTGTGTGCGGTGGTAGTGGCTCCCGGGGGCCTATCGTCTTGGTGACCTTGTCATGTTGAAGTGTTTGAGTGAATGTGGCCCGCAGCTGGTCACATGTATGCTGCTGCTGTTCTCCCGTTTTACTATCACTGCTGAGCACACCGCCAGGCGATCTCGCTATTTAATAGAGTGCTGAAGGAAACTAAGCCTTTAGAAATAACTGCTACTACTACCACCACCTTTTCTATTGAACAAAAACATACTACATTTGTTGTATATTCTTTTCAATATAGTACTAACAAACTAACTATTCAACAGAACGTGAGTGCACAAAGAATTGAATAAAATAAAATAAATTGGTGTTTTAAGTAAATAAATGATTTTACACACGCCTGCACTGCAACCCTTCATCTCAGCGCGTTCCCTCGTCAAGGAAGAACAACATTTTGTACGTACGTCAGGTCTACCGACCGCCAGCCCCACGGTAAAAAAGCCACCTTTCTTTCTCCTGTTAGTCCGTGGACGCAGGACAGGGCGGCCCACCCGCCTCTGAGCTCCACCATTACACTGAAGCCACAGGCCTGCCCTCCTCCCCTCCCGTTAACAAAATCATGTCAAAAAGCAATTAATATCTTAATACCTCCATCAGTGCCGACCGCCAGGCCACCGAAAGGCCCTCTCACTCCTTTGTTTTTCCTTCTTTCGTTTTTTTTTTCTTTACACCAGAGTGTTGGCGCCTGCCCTTTCTGTTGCCGGGGGCCCCCGCGGTTTCCCGTGGTTTCATTTCCCAGTGCCCCCGGTGGTCAGCTGTGGTTTTTCAAGGGGGCACGGGGTAGAATGCTGCGGGCAGGCTGATCCTCTCTCTCTCTCTCTCTCTCTCTCTCTCTCTCTCTCTCTCTCTCTCTCTCTCTCTCTCTCTCTCTCTCTCTCTCTCTCTCTCTCTCTCTCTTGCTCTCGCTCTCGCTCTCTCAATCTCTCTCTCAATCTATAGCTCTCTCTCTCCCCTCCCCACAGCATTAAGTACTCCCCTCTCCCCCCCACCCCCCCAAGGCCTGAGAGTTCTGGCGGCCAGAGCCTGGCTCTGTCTTAATTGCTGAGGAGGTCACTGGTCAGATTGACCAGAGGCACTCATCCACTCTGCAGTCTGTCTTCCCATTACAGAGCCACAGCACCGCAGAGAGCAGGGCTAATGGCCGACACCTTACCTTATCACTGGCTTCAGCCCACAGAGAGATGGTTGACTGGGCGCCTGTTTTTATTACATATTTCCGTATTGTTACTTTTATTATTATAAGTTAAAGATACAGATAGGGAGTCTATAGAGGTTGATTAATACGTTGCTAAAGAGATTTGAGGCTATAATTTGGATGTTTTACTGATTAAAATATGCGAGATTTGAGGTAAAATGGATGTTTTGCGGAATGAAATACTCTGCTGACCTTTGCCCTAAATGTTGCTATAAATCTGAACGGTAATACCTATAAAACCGCTACAGGAGTTCTTTTTCTGTTTAAGTAGCACACGTAGATTACTGTGTGTTATGATGTGGGATGATTTATATCCCAAATGAGTCACTTGGAAACGCACCTCCACACGTGTTACAAAACACAATACCTGGACACACCAGTGTGGTCCTGTGTGTTTCTGTAATATTTTACAGTTTGGACTCTCAAAGAAAATAGAAAGGGAAAGGTTTTGACTTCTGAGCCATGACTCCATAATATTTGGTTTCCTCCTTTTTTCAGCAGTCATTTATCTTGGCAGTGCATCCCAGGAGCTGGTTGAAAGTCTTGGCAGTGCGTGCCATAAAAAGGCTCATGATTAAAGAGGCTAAAATAAGTACTGTATATAACTCATGTATCTATTAACCAGAAGAGAGGGGAACAGAATGAGAGAGGAAAATGTGTTATTTTCTCTGTGCTAATAGACCCCATGAGATGTTGTATTGCTAAGTCCGTCTCTCTTACTCCTTTTTTCCCCCCTTTTCCGCTCTTCTTTGTCTATCTATCTCGGCGGCTGTCTGGATGTTGCTGCTCTTTTGGAATCCTGTGATAAATAAAATCCATCAGTATTAATGTCTCGAGCGCCGACCACTCCCTTTCATTCAAAGACAACAACCAGCGTGCACACACACACACACACACACACACACACACACACACACACACACACACACACACACGCACACGCAAACACAAACCACCAACGCCAGAACACCACATCCCTGGTCCCCACCCATGCCCTGTTCTTGCTCTAGACTCAGTCCTGGGTCATCTGATCCCAGTCGACGTGCCCACACACCTTGGCCGTCTGGGTGGCGGGGGCCGTGAGTACTCCGTAGTGGTTTGGCCCAGACCCCACCCCAAGCTAACCCTAACCCTGCGTTGGACGTCATGTCCCCGGAACCGGTTCGTGGATTCCCGGGACCTATAGCTTGGGTTTGCTTGCATCGCTGCCTGTTGTCAGCGGCAACAGGAGCACTCTCCAGTACATGCAGGCTCCCAGCGCTGTCAGGAGATGTGTCTCCGCAGCCCCCGTCCAGCCACCCCCCCACCCCTGGTCCACCTACAGGAAGCAGAGCCCCACTGTGTTAAATAGCAGCTGAACAAACACATATACGTTAAAGCAGGCCTGTATTAATGACTTTATGTTGGAGCGCGCTCTCTTCTGCTGGTATTCTTAGAGCGTATATGGACTGTTCTGGTGTAGCGCCGGTGGTCTCATGCATAAAAGTGCTGATGTGGAGACTCCGAGCCGGCTCTTTCAAGGGCACATGGTAGTGTGGGGACTGGCAGGGCACCAGTTGGACCGGGCTGGACTTCAGGAAGTTGCTTTGGAAATGTGTAAGTTAAGACTTGGACAAGGGAGGGGAAGGTAGAAGAACTATAGGTCACAACGGCTTTGGCCCGAGTGCGCACATTGTCCCTGAATTACAGGCTTCATAATTATGACTCTTCCCAACACCGTGTCTGCCCTGGAGGCTGCAACCGTTACTTTCTCTTCCTGAGCATATTCATCTTCAAAGGAGGCAAAAGACACAATGGACTGATTGAACAGTTTTGGGAGCGCTTGTTGATGGTTTAAGACTGGGAGAAGTTGTTACAATCCATCCCGAGCAGCCATGTGAGTGGGGCGCGTTGTAGAAAAGATTGATTTACTATTTATCCCTCTGACAGTGCTGATAGGAGAGAGTCATAATTCTGTGCACTGGGGAGATTAAATTCCTGTATCGCTGTCAGCTACATTAACTGACTTCCTGGATCTCAATTCAATTAGCGCAGCAGCATTCTCCAGCATTAATAAATCAATAGTGATGGCCTGCTGATAGGCGCTGTGGATGCAGTAGCGTGGCGATGCTTCCTCCGCACGAGCAGGGAAACACATGCACATGCATACACATACATGCAGGCGCACCCCACACACACACACACACACACGTACAAATACAAACGTGCACACACACAGTCACATGCACAAATGCATGCACACACACACATATACATACACACAATCACATATACACATGCATGCTCATTGTTCTCACACACACACATTTGTCTTTTATGCACATGAGCTGTTCATGGAAGATCCTGAGACCAGCTGTGATCAATGCAGTCGGCTAGCTTTGGCTGTTAATATTTAACTGTGCTTGATGCACTTGACAAGACTGGGCCTGTCTTTAAACAAAAACCTAATCATGCACATTGGAAGCACGTGGATTGGCAGGTATAATTTCAGGTGCATCGTCTCAGAGTACACCTTTCAAAAGTTGTTTAGCAGCCTGATCAGGAGCTCCTGTTTAACTGGATATTTACGGAAGTATACGGAGGGATTAGCCCTTCCTTTGCCGTGAGCAGATACTGGGGTCTCTTGTCTCTCTGTGTGATATGAGATTTTGAGTTTTCTAGAAGCTTTCAGACTTTCAGACAGAATCAGATTTTTCCCATGAACTGGTGGCGTTCTCACTTTCACATCCAACTTTTTGAGCTATTCAGATATTTGTGTGACTAATGCTGTGACCTAATTATACACTTTAGAGCATTCTCCTTTCTATCATGAATTTCAAATTCTACTGAGTCATGAGGGTTTATGTAAACTGCTGAATAGCACTTCACTGCTGGATAACAAAAAACGATGAAGCCAAAGTTTAAAACAATGTGTTCGTACCTGCGTGCTCCAAGGTCCCTGATTTGTTGACTTTTATTGTATATTTCATCTGGTTCGCTCGCTCGCTGGCCAATTATCTTCCACCCTTTTTTTCTTTCCAGCCAAGATGCCCATTTCTTAGAAGCAGATTTCTTTCCTTGATTACAATATAAAAGAAAAAAAAAAACATGCGTCACTCCATGAATTTGCCAGCAACTAATTTGGCCAGTCGGCCCGATGAGACAGTTGATAAGAGCATTGATTGGCCCTGGCTCTGGCTGGGGAGGAAAGGATCTCATTGGGATGAAGATGCAGGGGCAGTGTGGCATTCATTTCAGCAATCAGCCTCCCTTCACTCTTACCCCCCCCTGCCCCCCTCTCCCTCCGCTTCCCCACTTGTCCAAACTCTTCCCAGAAGTCTTTCAATATACATTACATTGCGTGGTACGCCCGGTGGTAATTCAAGGTGAAACAAAACTCTTTAAGTCCCGGCGGGAGCTAGTGCTGTGGGAGCAAAACGGAGAGAGAGAGAGAGAGAGAGAGAGAGAGAGAGCGAGAGAGCGAGAGAGGGAGGGAGGGAGGGAGGGAGAGAGAGGGACAGACGTCGGGCCAGAGGTGATTAGATATATACGTGGCCTCCTCCTTCAAGTCGCCCGTATCAGCTCATTTAGGCCCAAGGAGGTTGATTCTCCAGTAACGGTCTAGTGAGCGCCGGGTCTTCAGTTGAAAGGACAAGGCAGGACGTAATTCAATGTTTTCCTTTACTACGGGGATCACATCATACCCCCCCCCCCCTCCCCCCCCCCCGCTCGCCAGTATTGTCTGTCAGGGAGACGGTGGTATATGATTAGCCTCGGTGCCACTGACTTCTATTGTTGTCCAGAATGAGATTAAAACAAGTCAAAGAGTCACTCCATTAGAGATACAGTTCATCCTGACAATGGATTTAACTTTTATTCCTAAACATTTGTGTTGAAATTATGATGAGAGGCAGGATTTTAGTGTCCGGAAGATTGCGTGCATGTGCTGGTGGTTTCACTTACTTCCACTTCCTCACTGTTGTGCAACACAGTTTGAAGAAGGAATATGAGAAATTGTGGATTCTTCTGACTATTGGTCAATCGGATATTAGCTCTTGATGCTTATTTCATTCGGGACGTTGGCAATAAGGAACGCAGAATTACCTACGTCCCCCATCTTCTTTCTCCCGTTTGCATTTTCCTTTTTTGTCTCGAACCAAGTCCACAACTCCACCAAATCGTAGGCCTTCATTATCTTCAACCAGGCAATTTTTGGGAACATAATACTGTCTTAGGGGTTGGATCGCTCGCCCCCATCAGGGTTGGGGCCTGATCAAACTACTCGCCGAGGAGTGGGAAAGGAGAAGCGCAAGCCGCAAGTCAGTTTGTCTCCTATCAAAGGCATATGGTGCAAATTTGATCAAAAGTGAAACGGGGGGGGGGGGGGGGGTTTGAGATTGTAAGTGCGTTGCTCGCGTCGCTGATGTGAAAAATAAGGCTGGGCTGTAAAAAGGCAAATCAAACCACGGGCCGGGCTCTCTGGGAGTGATTAGAGCCAAAGAAGAAACAGCTGCCGCATCGCCAGCCACATCTCAATCTCCGCGGCCCCGACTGGCTGACTACCGGCTGGGCAGGGGGCCGGACATGGGCTTGTGGTGGTGGGGGGGAGCTCGAGGAGGAGTGAGGGAAATGGGGGACATGACAGCACCCGCTTCATTCAGTCGTCCCCTCGTGCTCTTTCGCTCCTCTCGTGTCTCGTGTACGGAGGTCCTCGAAGCCGGCCTAGCTGTCTCGCGGTCCTTCTTTACCTTGAGGAGAAACGTAGTTAGCTTAATGAAAAGCGATAACACATCAGAGATGAGGATGAAACGTTGGGCTGTGGAGGTAGAGAGGCACGGAGGACAGTGGCAGACAGTGTCGAAGGAGGTAAAGACAGAGAGAGGAGGGGCAGATGGAGAGAGAGGGGATAATGGGGTGACGGAGGGCAGAGCGATCACTGTGAAGGGGTACTGTAGAGGGGGTGGGAGAGAGGGGAGGGGAGGGGAGGGGGGGCGACTTCTTTAGCTTTCCTGTGGGAGGCCAAATGTGCGAGTCCCACCGTAACCTTAAATATTCATGGTGAACGTGAGATCGGTGCCTCCCTCTCTCTCTAATGCTCACTAGTGGCCCCAGGAGGCCCCGATCTCCATAGAGAAGTATTTCAAATTACAGGCTACTGTTTAGAGGAGCACTTCTAGATTGTCGTTTTGCACACGCTGTACTCGTAAATATCTGCATCGTTCATCTCCCCCAGTGGGAAAACACACTGCAAAGTGATGGATAACATTTATGGTGTGACTGAAATACACAATAGATGCATATAATGAATACATATTATGCATATTTTATATTAAAATGATTGGATTATCGGATGAATAATTCAGCTCTGTTAAATTAAAATCAATTAAAAGCGGGACAATGATTAACAATTTGTTTCTATTTTAATACACTACACAATCTCAAACAATTGAGGGTTTGTGTGATTGTCATTGGAGATGCCCTTAGTTGTAGCGATTCCCAAAAGGCTACTGTGTGTCAGGCTGGATTACGTGTTCCTTCAAACCATCTGCACTAATGGCAGCAGTAACTGAGATTAGGAGCGCAGAGAGGAATTCATCAACCTTTGACTCCTGGTGTGCTCTCATCAGGGTTTTAAAAGCCCTCCTCTTCTCCATGAGGGAAGAGCGGGGTGGAGGTGGGGGTGCTGGGTGGGCTGGGCCGGAGGGTATGGGTTAGGGGGGCTTTGCGATGTGAAATGGGGGTTTGGTGGGAAACTAAAAGGATTGTTGTACTCAATGCATGACATTAAAAAAAGAAACAGAAAATGTCACTTATATGTTCACGCACAGAAACAGACTCACAACCATCACCATGAGTGATTCAAGATGCTCATCAGAGCTGTTCAACAGCCTTCTTTTCCCCCTACAATGTAGGGCCATCGATCCATCCCATCTATTAGTATACACTCAGATACACACCCATACACACAATCAACACCCACAATCAATCACTCATATTTGCACACATGCATCTTCATGCACACACACACTCCTGAAGCAGTAATCAATGCCATTACCAACAGACCGTGAGAGGGCCAACACGGGGGCAAGCCTCGATCTCATTCTGCAGACCAGCATGGCCATGTTCAGAGGAGAAGGTCAAGTTCCCCGAGTGCCTGAACCAGCTGTGGCTCCAACCCCAGTGCAGAAGGTTCAAATGCGCAATCCGTCCGTTTGTGTCCCTTTTTTAAGATGACCCGGGACTCTGCGGAGAAGCGACGTCCAGTGGTGTCCTCCTTGTCATATCTGTCATATCATGTCATGATCGTGGGGCTTGAGAGAGGCGGTTCTGTGACGGGGTTTCAACTGAGAGCACTGCTGTCAGCTGCAGGCATCGGTTTGGTCCAGGTCATGGTCAAGGTCATGGCCTGATGGTATTGATTGGTGATCTTCTAGTCCAAATGGAAACCATTGTGTGCTTCTGTACTGTGGGGACCTTTTGTAGCACCCAGTGCTGTCATTGGAATCAATGCAATGAGAACCAACATTATTACAGCCACTCTTCTTCATGGGAAGGAAGAATTCTATGGACTTGGACTCAACGGCCCCTTTTTGCTTGTAGTTTCAGCCATTTTAGGCTTTTTGGATTATATTCATGCCAATCAACAGGAATATCAACCCCATAGATTAGATGCTTGTAACATGCTAACTGGTACCACCAATGAATTGTACTGCATACCAAACATGGAAGCACGGCAAGTAACCTAATCTCAGGAACTGTGAAACACACATGGCAGTTTCTGAAACCAAGCATATTAAAAATTAATTTCTTTACAGTTTGACATATGCAAAAGTGGGTATGTTCTGACAACCATCCATTTTTCTTCCATGTGGTCCTGCTATGTGTGGATGTGTTTAGTCAAAAGCTGCTCCCTCTGAAATAACAGCTAGCGCGCAGCTAGAGAGAGGGAACTTTTATGTAACCGCTAGCTAGAGGTTGTGGGGTGGGGGGCAGTGGTGGGAAGTTTATGTGATGGAGGGCCCTGTTTGATTTGTTTGTGTCTCCAAAGAGGCTTATGACACGCAAGCTGCCCCTGTTCTGCTCTGATAAATGGCTCAGCCGAGAGGGAGGAAGGAGAATAAAAGTGTATGTGTGTGTGTGTGTTTGAGGACCTCGCCAAACACATTGAGGGTTTTTTCACAGCTTAACTCCATTAAGACCCCCTCCTCCCTCCCTTCCTGCCTCCTTCAACGTATTCTCGCGCTTTCCTGTACACACATACATATGCAATAATGAATTCCTGAATGTAAACATACACGTTGTTTTTTTCCATTCCTTCATTCCTTCATACACTCATTCTATCGTGGGTACATTCATGCATAGCATTACACAAGCTCACACTAGCGCACACATCTTCCACACACTGGGTGGTATCCATTGAGGGAGCGCAGTACAGCGATGATGGCGCGCGGCTATTCTCTTCGAGGGCTTCCATGAAAAGGGTGGAAAACTGCTTTTCTGGAAGTGTCTCTTCACGGTCGCGTTGCTGCCACAGGCTCTGCCGTGTGTTTTCTTAGCAAAAGGACACTGGCTGGGTTTGTAATTGAACGTTACCTGTTCCACCCATTCAGGTCCCCGGCA
Organism: Lota lota; assembly: GCA_026745465.1. Lineage (NCBI taxonomy): Eukaryota > Metazoa > Chordata > Actinopteri > Gadiformes > Lotidae > Lota > Lota lota. Next base: position 224,900 of record JACYXH010000496.1, on the reverse strand, counting down.
AAACAGCCCTGCCACAGCCGATTAGGTCACACTGCAGCAATGCAAATGGCCCGTGAACGCAGGGGCCTGAGGCACAGTTGGACCTGGGTTTTGTCTGTGAAGTGGATGGGTGTGTGTAAATGCGTAACTGTGTGTGTGTGTGTGTGTGTGTGTGTGTGTGTATGTGTGTGTGTGTCTGGTGTGTAAAAGTCATTTTTGTGTCTGCCAATGTGCCTGTCCCTTTGACTATTGTGTTTAATGGGTGTCCATTACTATAGCGACCGGCTGCTGACAGGCCACACAGAGAGGAAGACAGGGATCATAGGGTAGCCCACGCACACACACACACAGACACACATACACACACAGACACGCACACACACATACGCTCACACAGTATTGCACACTACACACTACACTACACGCAAGCACTCAAACACACACACACACACACTATTTCATTCACTCATACACACACACACACACACACACACCACCCCCTCACATCTATATGCACAGACACACATACAGACACACACTCACACACAACACACACACAAATTTCCAGTCCTCATGTCAAGACTGGGCAGGGCGAGTGCCACTGGTACACACAGATTTGCTTGGGCTGATGGCAGACCACAGCAGTGGAGCCTGTGGCGGCCTGCATTTCCTTTAATATCCTGGCTAATGAACAGAGAGAAGCCATGCCCGTGGGGCCCCAGAAACCCACTGGATCCCAGCCAGACCCCCTCACCCACCGCCGCCACCACCACCACGGCCGCCACCGCCGCCACCGCCACCACCACTAATCTTATGTAATGTTTTGATCAGCGCAGTAGGGTGAGGGGTGAGGGGGAGCGAAGTAAATACAGCCTGCAGGCCGGACACTGTTGATGTTGCAGCCTGCTTACAGGACAGCTCTTTGTCACCTGGAAGATCAAACGAGTAATTGGTTTGCATTAAGGCTACAGCCTTTCCATGGTGGCACCCTTGCTGAGTTGAGAAAGTATACACAAATATATTGCGTACCGCAATAACTTGAGCAAATTTTTTTTGCCATGTTTTTCTGAATGAACACGATTATTATCTCAGAAGTCCGAGAAATGTTTTCTTGCGAAAAAAAAGAGTTAGAAAAACCATTATCCTGTTTTTCTCAGAATTCTGAGATGATAATCTTTGGTAATTCCGAAAGAAAGAGCAGAATTTGTTTAATATTAATGTAGACAATGTACATATATACAAAAAGATGAAACTGTACTTAACATAGCTTTAAGTTGTTTATTTTGCATACTAGAACAACAATTTAGAGGATAAACCCTGTGACCACCAACTTAACGTGATGTGTCTTAATTGAGGTAATAGGAAGTGTCCATACGCACACTTTATAAGTAGAGTAACATACTAGGCCCATTATAATGCACGTTTTGTTATCAACAATAAAATAAAATGTCAGCGCCAGCCCTTCCATGGTGACGTCGACCCAGCCCAACGAACCGACCAGGCTTCAACCAATAACGCCACTGACAGCAAAGACGTGTTGTGAACGACACCCCGATCCATCCCATTTTCAGGGTGCGATGGACGACGGCTGTTGAAGCCTGGCTGGCTTTTGGAACGCACGTTTTTTCAGATTCAACCCATCCGAGATGGAGTGAACTCATTCGTCGAGATTGGAGTCAGCTGTTCCGAAACCGAACATCCCGACAGCCTAGGGAAGCGCTTGCTGGAGTCGAGAGTTGTAGTTTGAGCTTCAACATATCCTGACCTGCTACTTGCGACAGAGTGTATACACCATGATCTACAACAACAAAATAACAAAACAAAGCACAAAAAGCTTCGGGGGGGGGGGGGGGGGGGGGGGAGGACAGGATAAACCGACCTGTGGTCTCAGTATACAGGAGCGCGCAGCGGTGAGGTGGGGCGATGGGTGGGGGTGGGGGAGACGAGTGCTGCGGTAGCGGCGATGTATATGTGTGTGTGAGTGGAGGGATGGTGGGAGCGGAGAGATGTTGAGGGTATGTGTGTGTCGGGGAGGGGGGGGGGGGGGGGGGGGGGGGGGGGGGGGGGGTTGTTGTACCGTTGCCTCCGACCGCACGCATTAAGCACGGCTCCGAGCACGGGGGCCTTCGTCGCAGGATTCACAGCAGCTGGGGAAACCGCACCTCCGCCCATGGAGTGGAGCCGGGGCCACGGCAGACCTCAATAAGCATCAACTGCTTTTATACAGCAGAAGAAGAGGGGAGAGAGAGAGAGAGAGAGAGAGAGAGAGAGAGAGAGAATAAAATGGAGGCAGTCTGCAGTGGTGGTGGGAGGGGGGTTGGGGTGAATGGGGCTTTTTTGGGATCCAAGGAACTCAGGAAGGAAACCACAGGAGCTTTATGAGCTGTGGTGGTGGTGGGTGGGGGGGGGGGGGGCTCTTTGTTTCAATATTACTTCTCTCGTTGACTCTCTTTCTCTCGCTCTATCTTTATTTCTATCTCCAAGAGTCACTTACACTCGCCGTCCATCTTGCTCTCGCTCTGTTCATCTGTTTCAACATGTCTTCATGGACCTTTTCCTCTACCAGCCCTCTTGCCTCTCTATCTCTCCTCTCTCTCTCTCTCTCTCTCTCTCTCTCTCTCTCTCTCTCTCTCTCTCTCTCGCTCTCTCTCTCTCTCTCTCTCTCTCTGCCCTTTGCGTAGTGAAACTGCTTCATAGATGCATTGACCCTCCTCTCCCACTCACAGCTTCCTAAATGTGACCACCAGACCCTTTCCCACCACCACCACCACTAGACACAAAGCCCTCCCTGCTCCATACACACACACACACACACACACACACCGACACAGAGAGAGAGAGAGAGAGAGAGAGAGAGAGAGAGAGAGAGAGAGAGAGAGAGAGAGAGAGAGTGTAAAAGAGTAAAAGTAAAAGCTGTTGCCCAGATTCACTCCGGCCTGACTTCCTCACACCTTATAACCAGGGCCCCAAAAAGTATTCTCCAGTCAGCTGAAACACACAACTGGCAAGTCATGGGGCCTGTCAGTAACTCCAGCTGAATAGGCACACCTGAGGATTATTCCTGCCGGTGAACGTGTGCGTAGCATCCGTCTGTGTCACGATGATGAATGGCGAGTCAAATGAGAGTGGGAATAGGAGAGGCGCGGCTCACTCACTCTGTGTCGTTACCCCCGCCAACAAAGGGTTTCTGTTATTCCTCCTATAGGAACAGCTTCCTGTTGACCCTGGTCACGTGACGTGGGTGGTTGCGGTCGGGGGGCTGTGATTGGCTGTTCCGGTTCTGGTTCTCGGGGCTCTGGTTTCTCTCGCACCGGCAAGGCGGCGGCGGTGGTGTTGGCGGCGTTTGGCCTTGCGCGCCCAACCACTTGACTCCCCCACAGAAGTTGGCTTCAGCGATGGCTAAATGTTACGGCGAGTGTGTTCCCGTGTCAACGAGGCATAATTACACGCTGTCCGGTGGTGATCCGCGGGGCCGCACGGCTCCGCACGGCTCCGGCCCAGAGTTGATGTGTTTGGCCCGCGGCGACTACAGCCCGTCGGACTCCAGCCTGCATAGTTCTTATGTGATGCTTCGGTTTAGCCCAGGCGATTAACTTTATTATTCGGCCCTCGGTCTGGCAAGGACGGAGGTGTTATGCCAATTGCAGAGAATGAAATCTGCCAATGTTGACAGCTGCTTTAATTAAGAAGTATTAAATTTGCACAAGCACACACAGGCACGTATGTGCGTGTGTGAGTGTGTGTGTGTGTGTGTGTGTCAGGGCACATTGAGGTTCTGGCCACCTACTGCGTACTTCAGAAGCCCCGGCAGCCCCCACAGCTGCTCTGCATTTACCCCAGCCTTTTGAATACACCAGTTGTCATAGGAAACAAATGCAATTGCTAACACGCCACACTGCGAGTTGCACTAAGATCCTCCTAACTCCGGGCATGTGTCGCCCGAAATGCATATGTGCTGTTGGAGATTGGACAACCATTTGAACTTTTGTTTATTTTGATTTCTTTCTTCTTCTTTTTTTAAGTGTAGAGCTTTTCAGAAGAAGAGAACGTACTGTTCTCGACATGGGAGATGAGTTGCACTTCCAATAAACTGAGTGTATCTTGTATCATGCATTATCTAATTCTGGGCCACCTCCCGCTTCATCGTCTGTTTGCTTCTGAAATGGAAGCGCGAGAAGACGTGGAACATCTGCAAAAAGCCTCCTCCATAATTATATCTGAAGATGTGGAGAGGGGGGGGATTTCAGGGTGGGGTAGGGGGGTGGAGACACACATACACACACACACATACACATACACACACACCCCAAAAAAAGAAGTTTCTGTCTGTGAAATGACTGCCAGATTTGTATTTGTGCGTCTTTGAAAGGCCCATGTCTTTGCCCCTGCACATGGGGATGTGGGATGAGAGTTCTGGCAAATCAAAGGCGTGCTGGATAAAGATCTCTGGAAGCCCCAGCTAGTAAACAGGCCCATAAAAGCCACTCGCGGGGTGGAGCGTCAAACAAAAACTTGAACGTCTGCCGAAGTGCCAATAAAGGGCCAAGGGCTTCTGCAGGCGTCGCTTCTCCAGGGCCGCGCGCGGCCTACTCCGCCGTCGCCGAGGTCGCGGGGGCTGTTGGCGGTTTTGGCTTGTCACCGCTGCGCCGTATCCACGGGTTCCTCACCGCGGAGCTGGGGTGGAGGGGCGGAGGAGAGAAGAGGGGAGGGGGTGGGTGATCAGTCATCCAGAGGAACTGCTGTCGTTTTTGGTTCACTTTCCGTCTCATCTTCACTTCTGTTTGGTTTCCTTTAAAAAAAAAAGATATATATATATATGTATATTTACGTAATGCTGTTTTATTTAACTTTTTTTATGTTTTCCTTTGGCTCTTATTATTTACCCAATTTTATAGTCATCGTAATTCTCTATTTTTTATTTTTATTTTTGTCATTTACATAGAGATGTATTTATTATCTCTAATGTAATCCATTTTCTACCGCTATCAATGTTTCATACCGGCCCTTTTTTATTGAAATCACATCACTTACTGTGTTCATTCCCAGACTAGCAAGGTAGGCACTTGGTATGGCACTTACACAACTATACCTACGCAGCTCAAACCCACGTCAGAGTCATCAGGTCCACTATAACTCCTCCACGCTGATAATCATCATTGCCCTCCATATTTCTTCTTGGAGGGATAGCAGTGTTTGTGACATTGTGGCTGGAAGACGTGGAGGTGTCGAGGCCCAGCTAGTGAGTATGCAGCCGCTCAAACCCGGCAGCATTCCAATACATGCAGTCCACCTTCCTGCCGTCTGCCCAGGAGGGTTAAAGGAGCATTGAGTAGCGGAAGCAGCAGAAGGGGCTGCACGCTGTGTGGCATCTCTGTGTTGTTGTTTTCTATACTTTGGTGAGCAAAGTGCTTAATACCACAGAATCACCCCCCCCCCCCCCCCACCCCCCCCGCACGCTCGCACGCACACACACACACACACACACACACACACACACATACACACACCACCGCTCAAAGATATTTTATAGGACACAGTAAAAGGGTTGTTAGAGCTCCTCTGCCCATTTCGGCACATCCACCGTTGCTACACTTTGACACAGCATTTTACAATTTTAATAACATTTTTGGAGGAATGGAATCTAGAAGTTCATGCCATTAGACATCAAATTGCAAATACATTTTAAATAATAAACCAAAAAAATACAAATACTACCTTGACTAACTTGAAATATTACAAAACAATTATTTATGAATCAAAATAGAAATAAATACGCAAATAAAAAAGTGTGTTATAATCAAATAGGATTAAGCATTAAATAATGCAATACAAATAATACAATAATTAAAAACAAGACCAAAGTTGTGTGTCTGTATTTAATACACTTTTAAAGCATTGAATACTGAGCAGATTCAGCTGTCAAGCCATCGTGTTTCATTGATTTGGATTGAAACATAACGGTTAGGAGTACACAGAAGCAGCAACAGACTGCAGACATCAGCTTGGAAACAATGTCTTCTTCTCAGTCCAAATAAAAAGATCACACACACACACACTACTTGAGTGTGTGTGTGTAAAAGACTAAAAACTGCCTCCCCCTGCCCCCGTTGGTTTTGGTGCTGACCTTGTTATAGTGAAAGACACTGTTATCATATCTTAATTTTAGTAGGTTCCTCTGGTATATTGTAATATGGGTGTCCATACATTGGTATGACAAGGAAAAGGCGCTGGTTATTCATTGCTGCTCTCATGCATCGTATTTGTAAACTTTGGCCTTTGATGGATAATAATAATATATATTTTTTACATCACAAATCCCTCTCTGATCTTCTGTCTCCTCTTTTCACTCCTTAAGCGCGAGGCCAAAGCGTAACCCCTTAACAAAGAGGGCTGTGTCCCAACACAGACCTAGCAGTGCCCTCCAGTGGAAGCTAATGTTAACCGTGCAGCGGACTATAGTAGACCCAGCAAGCTCTTAGCCAGGGGGGCTGCTAGCTAACAAAGACACACTCAGCAGCAACCCACCCCTAACAACCCTGCCCAAAAAAAGACCAAGGAAAATAAAATAAAAGCTGCGCCTCTACCACAGTCTGTGGAATGTTTATCAGTGGTAAGCAGGGTGCCCTAGAAGCATATGGTGTGGTTTCACCGCCTTTGGGTGCAACAGAGGTGAACCTGGAGAAAACGCTGCAGCACGGTTCCTTGCCTTTAGGATGTCTGTGAATACATTGTATAAATGAATGCTAGCTGAATGTTTGTTGAGCTTCAAAAGTTGTAAAATCGGATTCGTCAGTATTCGGCTGACAAAAAATAACTGTCTGGACTGCCACTGGTGTCTTTGAAACTTTCTTTTTAATTTTCTCTCTAAAGGTATACACACACACGCACATACACACAGTCTTCCATTAGCCCTGTTAACAGCCTTCTCCCCAGTTGGCCTTGTTAACTTTCCTTCAAGACAAATTAGTAGGTGTTACTCGGGTCAAAGGTCACTCCACTCTTATGTATGTGTCCCCCATTAATACACAGCACATGTTCTCCTGAGAAGGTGTTAACACAAAGTTCATTACATAAGCTAACTGCCAAGTCATTGGGTCAAAGAAAGCTGAACATAGCATAATTAGCGATGCGCTAGCAGTCCTTGGAGTCTGCTTGGTGCTTTGAGGACACACAGGTCTATAGGAGATTCACATGATTTATTGTATTCATTGTACTCATTCAATTGTCATATTTTGTACCAAAGACCATAATACTATACTACATTTTCCAAATACTTTTCACTCACAGAGACTTGAGTTAAAGGATACGTTTTTTGATGCAGTGATGATTTAGAATCGTTACATAGAAATTTCGAAGACAAGACATATGTGTGTGTCTCTGTGTGTCTCTGTGTGTATGTGTGTTTGTGTGGATGTAATTAACCACACAAACACACATACACATATTTCTACCTCTCATGTGAATCCCATCCCAATCTTCCTTCAAAAAACAATGCTGGCTTCACAAGTGTGCGACTACAAAGTGTAAGATACCTTTTGTTTTTTTTAAAGACAACTTTATTATTTACCTTACTGTTGGTAAATGGTGCATTAAAATCCACTGGTTCCAAAGTGTTCCAATAGGAATCAAATCAAGCACAGATGTAGTGCCTGACTATTGCAGAATATTAGTGTAACCGGACCCTGCCGGATGGGTCTCAGATGACCCCCGTCCCAACACTCTTTGGCACAAATACATTTGTTTATTTTGGTCTCTACCCTTTGAGTCCTCGAGTTTAAGTGTAAATTACATGTCGCCACCATTAAATATTAAACCCCAACGAAGGATTAATAATTGATGGCGTCACCTCTTATGCAACAGCGGTGTAGCGCGGGGGTGGGGTGGGGGTGTGTGGGTGCTGGGCTGGCTGCCGCACCCCCTCTCCACCCCTCCACTCACCCCTTGCATTAGGGCGTTTCTTGAGGTTAGAGGCTCTAGCCACCATTCCCACCCACTTCTTTTAAGCGTCCTGATGGATGATGAAGGAAGTTCATAAAAGAAGATGGCCCCCACCCGCCCCACCCCCATCCAGAACGGTATCAGGCTGGGCACTGAATGGCATGGTGCTGAGTGGATCTAAGTGCTTCTTCAACCACAACTAAGTGTGTTGTGTGGACACTCAAGCTGTGGGCAGGATGGGTAGAACGAATGGCTTGGTGGAGTGTAGGAAGAAAAGAGGTGTGTGCGTGCATTTGTGCGTGTGTCTGTGGTTGTGTCTGTGTGTGTGCGTGCATGTGTGCTTGCGTGCATTTGTGTGTGCGTGTGTGTGTATACATACGTGCACGTGTGTGGATTGAGTGGTACAGGGTAGGTTACCCACATGACTATACACCCTCCCCTGGCCGTTGTCCTCAGACCCCAGAGTTAGTCGGCTGTGGGGATGTTCTGGCTCCTATAAGGACTACAACTTCATCCCGTTATTCAATGAACACATGCCATTAATTATTGTTGGAGGAAAAGCTCAAAACCACTGGAGGAATTGGACGGCTAATATGGTGTTCTCAATGTGGTTCACTGAGGGTACCATAAGGCTATGACTAGTCCTACTAGAACACAAATGACACCATATATTCTATGTTTGTACAAAAAGGGGCATTGTTAGCCAAATAGCAATATATATATATATATGCATATAAAATATATATGCATATAAAATGCATTTGTTATAAGCCTCACATGGGTAAAGGGAAAAAAGCTTTCAGTTTTTATCAGTAAGTTGTAAATGAGTAAGTAAACTATTGAATATTCTGCTCTATAACTCCACTGCAGAAACCCGTAAAGATGGCTCCTTATACAGTTCATTTGGCTCGCTTTGACAGTCTCCATCTCCCCCTTCCCCGACGTGAATCAATACAACTTAATAACCTATAATCATGTCTTGTCACGTCAGGAGTGATGGTGACTGATAGGCCTCCATTGTCTGACTGGCGCTCCGATTCTGGCGCTAATGCTCTGACTGTCTATGAAAGACTGTTTATTACTCAATAATGGCAGTTGAAATGCGCCTTATCAATAATGAATGGCGCTCCCTTAACCGTGCCTGAAAGGAGCGGCAGATACATAACATGTAAACAACAAAACATTGTCTGTGTCTGCAATATGCTTCAACAGATAAGAGATGAGCGAACATGCGCTGGTGAGATGTACGTTGACGAACATTAATTCTATTTTGCCATCATTGAATGGTTGCATTACTGAATGGACCACAGTACATTTGTATTTGTTGAAATGTTTTTGTTATATACAAACTGTGATCATATGTGTACATAAATATATATATACAGTATATATATATAAAACTGAACTTAACTATAATACTTTTGAAGTATCGCCACTGAAATATAAATCTCAACATTTATTAGTAGTTTGTGCTCTGTTCTTCCTTCGATTTGCTGTGAGAGGCTGGTAAAGTATGTGTGGTATTGGTATGAGTGAAAAAATCAATCACTTACAATCTAGCCACGCCCTTACAACTCAGAGTAAAGATCTGACTGGTAATAGAGCTGTTTGATGGCTATTTAACTTTTCCATTCCATACTTTTCCCTTCCTCATGCATTCGTCGCTTTCACACAGACTTTTAGGAAGTAGAAAGATGTAAAAAGCACTGGAAATTCATCAACAGGGTTTTTCTTGCAGAGTGGGGTGGGGCAATTCTGTTTATGGGGTGATTTAATGTTTTTTACCCAGTATCCTTTGAAATAATGACCACCGATGTATGCTAAGAAATGATACGGCTTGCTTCGCATATTTTGCCACACTGTGTGGTATCCATATACATTTATGTATTTATTTATTTATTAGCTTGCTTGAGGTTTAATTTAGCCGCTTGGAATGTGGTGGTTTCGCCCCTCAATAGAGGATCATTTCACATGGCCAAAACACTTTGATTCTGGCTCGTGAATAGCTCTTTTCAGCAGACGCACGTTCAGATGGCGAGGACGACAGAAATATAAAAGCAACTCTTCAGGCCTCCCAAAATATTTTGGGAAACCAAAATAGCCTGGCACTTATGAGGGAGAGAGAGAGGGAGAGAGAGAGAGAGAGAATGACACGTTTTTTCAATAAAACTGGAACGGCGATGGGTTGTATATCTGCATGTTGAAATCTTATTGGGTGGGGGAAATGTTTATTTTTTTCCTCTTAGCCACAACTTAGAAACCCAAAGAATCTGCTGTCCTCCACTGGCGCTCCACTCTCAGATGGTCCACTGCCACAGAGCCCGCCACCAGAGACGTTCTGGGGCCAGGTTCACAATATTGTCTTGAGATAATGAACACACACACACACACACAAGTTTCCTACAAAGAAATTCTACAAAGATGTTATCAAACTGAAAATCTTAAAGTTGAGAATACAAGAATACAAGAATAAATTATCTTAGTTTACCTACAAACAAGATATATTTTGTTGAATAGCAGTTTCTATTAACTTTCCAAAGTCCAATCTTAAGAAGAAATCAGAAGTTAAGAAGAGTTTTGTTCTTAAGATACTTTTGTGAATACGGCCCCTGGTGAGGGTGGGGGAAGAAAAGGGGGGTGTTTCTTAGGGTTTAGTCTGGGCCCTGTTTGGACTCACCAGAGCCGTCCTACGTAAGGCCTGCTGAGACAGCGATAGAAAGATAGGGAGATGGAGGGAGATGTAGAAAGAGAGAGCTGCCCTGCAGTCTTTCCGTCTCCATCAAAATATTTATTATACCGAGATGGAGAAGCAGAGAAGTGTGTGTGTGTGTGTTTTGAGGATGGTCAATGGGCTCAGTGGTACTCCATGTGTGGCCATTGCCCAGGAAGTCTTGCCACCCGTCTCTCCCACACACACATACACACCCTCACACATATATCTCTCTAATTTTTACATTTCTAGTCCAGTGTCTGTCCATGCCCTGCACGCACGCACACACACACACACACACGTATACACACACACACACACACACACACTCTTTCCCTCGCTCTCGCTGTAACACACGCACGCACACACACCCAATGTGGACCACCCAGGCATAAGGAGGAACCGTGAGAAGGCCACTTTATGCTCCCAGACAGCCCAGTCCAACCACAGTGGCGCCCCTCTAACACCCATGCAGCCACTATTACCCACAGGCCCTGTGTGTGTGTGTGTGTGTGTGTGTGTGTGTGTGTGTGTGTGTGTGTGTGTGCATCTAGATCAGCCTGCGATGTGCTTGAATTGACAATTATGTGGGGAATAGGTAAGTCACTCTTCTCCTGGTGTGCTCCCGGGACGTCGACCTGGCCTCATTTCGCTGACCAATCAGGCGCTTGAACCCAACAGCGGGGCCATCGCGAAAATTCTACCTTTTTCCGCTGGGTTCGTTAGCGGTAAAGCTGCTGGTAGCAGGGGTGGAGGAGCTTTGAGGAGGCCTGGTGTCACTAGTCAACGCCCCATTCATCAGCATGTGTTGATGGCAGCGGCGGTGAGGTCTGATTGGTCAACGTGGTGACACTTATCCTGTGTGTTTGCGGCGGCGCTGGTCGACGCCGGGGCTTGTTTTGCAACCGCCCCGGCTTTGTTCTATCTCTCTCGCTAGACCATCACCCAACCATGATGGAAATTGCTAGGGACAAATTAGCCACATATGTTGAATAACAGTTACAATTGATTGGGCACAGCTTGCCGATGTGGCCGTGGCTGCCGTCTTCCTTTTTTTCCTCTTCTGCGGATTTGGATTTGCAAGGGGGTTGGTGGGTGGGTGGGGGGTTCTGTACATGTTGTGTGTCTACATGCGTGTGGGTTTGTATTTGCCGCATGTTTGCACTGCGCTCGCTTCGCGTGCATGCACGCCTGGTGTGTGTTTCTGCGCCTGTTCCAGCACGTACAGCCTTGTGTGTGAGCCAGTTGTTTTGTTTGAATAATGCGGAATGATCATTGAAGTCTTCATCACCCGGCTACTATGATTTTCTCTATTGTTTTGGGTTGTTTTTCTTTCCCCTTTTCGCACCAAACACTGCGACATTCCAGATGTGGGAGTGGGAGAGGTGAGGGAACTGAAGTGTTCTGGAGTGGCCTGATTCACTGTCTCTGATGCTCTTCCAACACAGCCTCCAACCACCCCGCACACGTCATGGCAACCGTTGCTGCTTTTGATTGATGACCCATTGTCGGCTCACGTGCCTCTGATCTTTTAATGAAGTTTGTTTTCCCGCTCTGAAGGCTATAGCTACGCTAACGCTGACTCATTCAGAACATGTTGCTCTATCACAACAGACTCAGAATACAAAGACTTTAGGCTGTGGTGCAGTGAGTACAGACGGTTGCTCTATTCCTTATGGTAACGCACACGGAGTGTTTTAGCTGTTGCTTTCAAAAACCGAAACCCTAAGAAAACCATTGATTCAGAGATTAGGTATACACTCAGGTACAACTGTTGAAAACATTTATATCACAGATCGTAAAGCATAGAGGAGCCCAGGAAAGACTCAAAGGTAAGAACACATCCTGGGGAAAGGCTTTTCTTAGCAGACAGGTCGCTGTCTCAGCATGGGGCCTTTGATGTGGAAGTATGATGAAACCACCAATGTGAGCCGTCCATTCAGGGCGAGAGTCGCCTCCTATTTTTTTTGTTTTCCCCTCCTGCCACCTGATTGGCCGGCGGAGGTGTGTGGCCAGTGAGCAGCAATCTTTCCCCCCTGTGCTTGATGACAGATCTAAAGGATAGTTCGCTATCCCCCTTGTTACAAATAACTTCCTCTGACATGTTTGGGCATGCTGACAATGTTTGGAGTGAAAACAGCTTTCAGGGCTGGCTGGGATACAAGCTTTCAACCCCTAGGGTGGGCTACTCCTTCAGTTGCTGCTTTATCCTCCAGAAGAGAGGGAGCACGAGAATTATGAAAGAGAGAGAGACAGAGGGAGAGGGCCAGGATTACAGACTGACTGCACTGTGCATAAACGTAGTCTTGATTGTGAGTATGGAGTTAGCTTTCCATTGTAGCTTGTTGTAACTGTTTGTGTGTGTGTGTGTGTGTGTGCGTGCAGAAGTACGAAGGAATGCCAGAGCCAGCGCAGAGGTGTGTCACTGTTGACACAAAGGGAGAAGAATGCATGGACAGTATTCCCCTGTTCTTGTGACTGGATCCACTCCTGCGGTCGGGACTGTGTTTAGAAGCAGTTCCAGGTTGTGCTTTTGTGTCACAGACACGAACAGCCTCTGCATCTGCACATTATCCCCCAGGTTTGAAAATCATTGAGCAGAACATCTTTAACTTCTTTGTATACACCGCAAATCCAGTAATCTAAGTCAGCAAGGCAAACGGGCCTCTGTGTCTGAGGCCCTTTGGAGCTTTCTCTCCCCCCCCCCCCCCCCCCCCCCCCATCAATTAGTAATGCCAGCCTACAAGCTTGACCCCCATCCTCCTGCCCCTGAATCCATCTGTGCTCCCAGTAGTTCTAAATCCCCTCCTCTCTGGCACAGACAAGTCTCCTAGCTTAGGCCCATTGAGCTGCAGAAATGTTCCTCAAATCATCTAATCAGAGGAGATTGTGAAATCAATGGGCTGCATGGATCCTAACAGGAATCCGAAATGGACACCAGCCCAGAGGATCAATGTGGGTGTGTGGGCGCGTGTATGCATGCATGTGTGTATGTGTGTGCATAAAAGGTCAGAGAGCGTTGACCTTCCTGAAGACAACGACACCTTCTGACCGGGAAGCTGGTCGGCTGTGCCGGTTTTTGGGAAATGATGGCAGTGGTTGATGGTTGCGGGTGGCGTGGTTGATCGAGGGGAGGTGGGGGCAGGGGGAAGTAGGGGGTGGAGGAGTAATTAAAAGTAGAAGCGTGAACGGAGTCATCCACCACAGGGACGCTTAACCGAAGTCAGGAGGCAATTTGCACCAGCCCGAGTCGATCTATTTATTATGTGAAAGGATAACTGATCCCATACGATCAATCAGAGGCAATCTGAAGGATGGGCGAGGTGAAGTGGAGTGAAAGCCCATTGATTTGGGCCCAGCAATCTCATCGAACACAAACAACAATAAAAAGAAACAATTCTTCGATGGCTATGACTGGAGGAGGTAGACATCCCCCCCCCCCCCCCCCCCCCCCCCCCAACGCCCCTGCCTGCTTTTCCTCTCTTTCTGTCTGACTGCTTATCTGTCTGACTGCCGGGTTGAGAGGGGAAGAAAAGACGAACGTGAGGTGAGGAATTAGAGGCTCCAAAGTGGCTTGTCACTGCCTCTCCTCTCCATCTGGTCCCCATCACCTCCCCCATCACGCCAGTGATGTCACCCAGAGTCGGACATGGTACCAATTAAAGCGCAGATTGAAGACATTCTCCTGTACGGTGCTTGGATGGTTCCTTGGCGCAGGTTGGACGGGATGTCTGATGTCTCAGAGAACGTTGAAGTTGAAGGTGGAAGACGCTACCAGTCAGTAGAGTGGAGTGGAAATACCACCGTTGGCAGGCTGGATGATACCTGCCAGTCAAACCATTAAGGCCTGGCAGCGTTGGACCCTAAAAGGTGGAGCCACCGCCTTCCCCCGATTGGAGCCTGCTGGCCTTAGATGCAGACTTGCAGTGCTGTTTGGGTGATTCTCTTGGCACAGTTCACGCTGTCTTTGCAAGCAGTTATCTATTATCACAGGCTTTAAAGAAAGCAAAAAAGCGCCACTTATTACTTTATCGGGACTGGAGACGACCCCAGCGCCTTCCCAGAAACTGTCAGGGCCCGCTGCGCTTCATCCATCACGGTAGGCTGTTCCACAGGCTTTTCATTTGACTGGAGCAGGCCCACTTCTGAGCCCGGGCCCATTATGTTTTCACATCCGCGTCCCAGTGCCTGTCACTTGGCTCACGTCAACCGAAACCCCTTTTTAATTCCCTCCATTTTCTGTCTCTTCCGCTCTCACTTGTTTTCTTTCTTTCTTGGTTACTTTTTTTGTCACTCTATTTCCATGTCTCACTCTCGCTTGCTCTCTCTTTCTCGCTCTCGCTCGCTCACTCTCTCCCTCTCGCTCTCTTTCACTGCTTATGAGTCTATTGCTATTCATCTCTATTTTCGTAGCAACGCTCTCTTTCTGTCTCTTTCTCACTCGCTCTCTACCCTTCATATTAGTTTCTGTCTTTTAATCAGGAGTGAACTCATTTCCAATATTTTGCGATCCTGAGGTCGTGGTCGAAAATCAAACGCCCGTTTTCCGAACTCCACTCACACCAAGGCAGGAAGGATGTTGCTACGTTGATCCCAAGTAAAAGCTGGCATCATAATGTCCGGGTGGACTCCTAGCCATTTTCCCAGTCTGATTTGACTTCGTTCTGCCCCATAAACACACACACACAGAACATCACAGAACATCGCAAAATTGCAGAATTGAAAATAACCATCTCTCTCTCTTTATTTCTCAGGTTGCATGCACACCAAAACAAAATGACAGCGCTCTCTCTCCCTCGTTCTCCCCGTCTCTCTCCCTATTTAGAGACAAAGCAGGGGAAAATGTCTGGATCTACTGTAAGCCCTCGCGTTGGCGATGTAAACGCTATCGGGTTGCTGCCGTCGCTCTGTTTTCCAGCGCGAGGCATGGCGTGCATCGTGCGTGTCATCCTGGAGGGCCCATATCCCAGGCTGACATTGTTGACAGTCAGTTTTAGACTTGGAACAGACCTGATGCCTCGCCCCCTTATTGGCCCCTTCATCTTCCCCGACCATTTAAAAAGCGGTTCTGGTGTCGTCGCCAATCATACCGCAAACATTCACCCTAATAGGGATCTGATGACTGAGGGCAATTTAGCCCTCCCTTTTGTTTTTTTGTAGTTGCTTGCAATTGTAACAAGGCTGTTTTCTCTTCCTTGCCAAAGCTTGTAGTCATTGTAGAGTTTCAATGTTTCCTCGGGGTTTGATACGCATTGGGAGCCTCTGAATTGTGGTGATGCAACCATAAAGCAAAGTCTACAATTTCATGTGCATTATTGTAGCTATTGTTTCCTTATTGTTCATTTTCTATTTTGTTTTAGGCAGCTTTGTTGTTGCTATACCGTAACTGGGAATATATGGATTACAATTCTAAATTGAGCATAGATGCAAAAGCTAGCATTCAATACACTATGCCAACAGTGTCCTCACCCTTAAAATGTACAATTCTATAAAAGAAAAAGGGTATTGTAACACCCATACACTCAAAAACTCAAAAACATCAATATTTGGAGCACTTGAGGTATACTATCTATTTTTATTTCAAATATTTTCCTATAACAACACTTAAAACTCATCATCAATAACTTTATCATCATTAACCCTGAATATACGAATATTATATTATGCTGTTTATTTATGCATAAATCAATTGTATTTTAAAAACGATACTATCATCATTGCAATTAATGCATTAGAGTGAACTTGTGGTAAGAAAATCATTTAGAGTAAGATAAAGGTATTTAAAAAATTGCTCACTGTATTACAACACTGGGGCCCTTCTCTTTACCGCCGATTATAGTGTAATGGCTGCGGTCTATTAGTTAATCTCATGTAGTGTTGCTGCAATAAACGTGCTGATTGTGACCACAGCTACCAGATCATTAGAGAAGAGCGGGCCCAGTGGCCAGGTTTGGTTTTTTTGCTCGTCTCATTTGCATGCTGGCAGTTTATTTTCATTTGATTTATGGAAATCCAACCAAGTAAAAACATTGCAGGCGTTCTTGCGCGTTGTGCTTGAAGTGCTGTGTGATCCCAGGTCTGCAAGTAACACGGGGGAGGTGTGAGGGGGTGTTATCTTCCAGTAAGGGTAACAGTGCACTCTGTTTTTAGGGGATAGACAGAGAGAGAGAAACAGAGAGAGTATTGATTAGGGTATCCCCTGGATATTCAGAAGTTTATTTACCTTTCTCCTCTGATTTAGCAAAAATATTGTTTGGGGGGGGGGGGGGGGGGGGGGGAACACTGTTCTTCCTCCTCTCTCTCACTCTCTTGCTCACTCTCTCTGTCTCTCGCTCCCTTGCTCTCTCTGCCTGGTGCGGTCCCATCCTGGAAGGAAACATTGTGGAAGGTTTCCTCTGTAGGCCCATTGGTAAACCCAGTTTATCCTGTTTAGCAGCATAAACACAGCATGATCTACAAAATGTGTGGGTGGGTTTTATTCTGTAGACACTCGCAATTTCTAATAATGTTTATCAAAACGAATGTCTGCTGAGGTTCAAATGCAGGTTTTACACACACACACACCCTTATTTTAAATGTTTACATAATGAGCATATTGACTTTGTTACAGGGCCAAAGTCTTGCCTTGGGTAAATATAAGGATAAGCCGTATATTAAAACATATTTTTGAAATTATATGATAATTAAACCAATTAGGAGTTGTTTATGGGCCCTGGCTCGGGCTAGGGCCACTTTGGGCATGCCATTGAACAATGTGGATCTTGTTTGGCTGTCGTTTGAAGCGGTCTAGCTGTTGGAGGGTCCTGTTAGCAGAGCGTTTTAAATGGGCGGCTTTTTGAAGCAGCGTGATTGGCTGTGCACGCGCTCCCATTATCAAATTTAGCAGAAAACACAATCAAACTGTGTTTATTTATTTTTTGTCAACCTTACAAACCCCCCCCCCCCCCCCCCCCCCCCATGTTTAGACACTAGTTTCCTTCAAGTGTTGCTCACATGATTTTTCCCCAGTATTTTCCTACCTATCCTGAACACTGAAGTACTACTTTTCAAAATACGCATTAAGCCACATCAATGTATGATGGTGCAAAGAGGGGAGCAGGCGGCTGCGGGGCACAGCACAGCTCAGAGCTTTCTCCTCGTACATTTCAGGGAAGGCTTTCACAAACCGCTGGTAAAAAGGTTTTGTCTCAAGTTAATGGTCCTCTGCTCACACTTGAGACCAAACACAACAAACAAAAAGCACTTATGTCAAACAGCATCCCTCATTACATAGGAAAGAGAATGTTTTATTAACTCTAAATAAGCCCCACACCTATCATAAACACCTATATCGCTGTAATGCTATCATTAAAAGGGCGAGAGCAGACATTTCTTTCTGATAAACAGCAAACAGCTTTCCATTTGCCTCTGACTAAAATGATTTAATGGACAGATTCAATCAGTGAAATTAAGTTGCCTCATTCCAAATGTACAGCACTGGCGGCACAAACTTAGCGCATGGGAAATGATATGCCTTGGATCTATACTCAGTCAAGCTATTAGCCAACATGTCCCTGCGATATTGGCAGTGATGTAGTTAGACATCTTTTTTGGGGCAGGCTTCAGTCCCCCTAGTGCCTTTTAAAATGAGATAAGTTGGCCGATGACATAATGTACAGATTAACTGTGAAACGAAGTGGCATTTGCTGAAAGTTAAATACTAAAAGGCATTTCAGAAGGATCATAGCATCAATATTTTAACAATTTAATGGTATTTAAAAGAAAGAGTGTAATAAAGTATCAGCACACTTTTAATTTACTTATAATTAATGTAGTGACTACGACGTCCAATGTCCTTCGTGTCGCTCACTCTAGGGTTGGCTGGGTATGTGCAATAATAGACGCTTGTTGTCTTGCGAAAGAAGGAATGTCCAGATAAAATTGAAATAAAATATCTTCATTTATTAACGATTGAACCTTTAACTGACTTATCCAAATAACGAAAGTAGGGATTAGTGTAATACAAAGGTAAAACAAAACAACGGCAAGACTAACAAGGTATAAAGACAGTGTGCTTTTCCAGCCAAAAACCCCCTCTCGCTTCCGGTCCTTTCCTTTTAAGGACAACTTGCCCTGTAGGGGGAGCACACGGCACAAACAGCAATTAAACATGACAAACACACACACACACACAATACTACAAATTACAACTGAATGAAACCAAGGAAATTGGCTCCTACAATTAATGTGGACCAGCAACGTATGTCAACGTTTTTGCCGCACTGGTGTTGTCCTCTTGGGTGGCTCAGCCCCCCATCACCCCCAAAGCAAAAGTCTAGGAGAGGCCCTGGATATCACCATTCATTCTTTTAGACTTTTTAAGGCAAGTTAAAGGCTTCTCTACCAGCGTTGACTTTTCCAAGGAAACTTCTGATTCTCCCTTCTGGTTCATGATCGTGGATCTTGGATGAAGGAACATTGTGGCGTTGTGTGCTGAATGGCAGGGAAAAAAAGAAATCTGAGTATAGATTTGAATATCAAACGTGCTGAGATCTCCCATAATGAGCCCACATGCCTTCTTGTGTGGGAGGATTCCTGGGCCTGCACTCATACCTTTGGTTAACCAGTATCTCACATCAGGTTCAGCATGCCACACCACAGCCCAGACCAGGCCTAAAATAGGCCCTGGATGTGTGTGTATGTACATATACAGTATATATTTGTGTGTGTGTGTGTGTGTGTGTGTGTGCATGTGTTTGGGGTTGGGGGATTGCCAGAGTCTGTTAGCTGCATCAGTGCTTCTAGCGCTGGTCAGCTGAGGGTATTTTTAACTGACGACACTAAATGCCTCATTCAGGTCCGCTTGTACCTTCCAACCTACCTCATAACCTCAGCCCAAATACCTTTACTGCTGTGTACACAGGCTGTTTACACACACATACACACACACAGACACACACACACACACACACACACACTTGCATATCTACACACACACAAGCACATACAATCACAGGCACAGGTACCTACGTGCAAACACGGCCAATTACAAACCATCCCAACACACACACACACACGTGTGAATTTGTGCAAGTACAAGCTTGTCCCAATTTCTATACCATGCACACAAAAAACACAAAATAATGCACACACCGTGCACACCCCCCATCAAGTCTTCATGCCAACATTCCTGTTTACCTCTTTCCTGTTTACAAATAAACAGGGACACGCCCAGGCATATACGCAAACAAACACAAACTAAGGCAGACAAAATGACATTCTGTGTGATGTCATGTGATCTGGCGCTGGTCCTGTGGGTTGGCGGGTGAGCGGGTGGGAATGTGTGAGGAGGACGGGTGCCCACACAGGCTGCCGCCGCGCCCGCCCCCGGCCACGTTGGCAGCGCTCTCCGTCGGGGGGAAGCTTACCCAGTGAGCAGCAGGGCAGGAATGCAGACACATAGCTGTCTTTATTAGACAATTAAATTCTCTCTCTCTCTCTCTCACGTTCTCTGTCTCTCCCTTGCTCTCTCTCTCTCATCGCCTGATCGCGAAGATAACGGGTGGCGCGACGTGACGAGACAATGGTTATCTGCCAACGCCAGCCCAACGGCAATCCATCATTTTTGTGAGACAGTTTTATATTAGCTAATGAACCTCTCCCACGCCACCACTGTCGCTGTATCCTCAGGTAGGCCCGGCCCAGAAGAAGCCTTCATCTACACTCTTCAGACACCCAATGTGTGTTTGATTTAACGTTGCTGTGTTATGCTTGTTGAAAGTTCTTCTTTGGGCACTGATATGATTAAGATAAGATATGTACTAAAATACATATATAATATAATAAAAGGAATTCAAGAGATTTAAAAAACAACAACAAGATCAACAACAAAATATACTGAATATATCTAATCACACAATATGATTAGTAGAAATGTCAATGCCCAAAAAAGATATATATAAAAAATGTATCATAGCATTTTAGGAATTGTAGCATCTATAGCTAAGCACAATAGTTCAGATTCAGATGCGGCCGTACGAGTTAGAGTTTCAAAGGGACTCTAATGGTTGCCTATTCACTTCAGTGTCTACTTAGTGCTAATTAATGAATGAATGAGGGAAGCTGTGGCTGAGATTGCCTGTATTTTTAGGGCTGTGTGCCTGTGGTCACTGTGGCCTGTCCCATTCAAGGGGAGCCATCGTGGGGGGTTGGGGGGGGGGGGGATAGTATTTTGGGCCGTAGAGTCCAGGCCCACACAGAATCGCTGACAGACACAGAGGCTTGGATGAGAGAGGGACGTTTTCCTATGGGAGGAAACCAGACCTGATTATGTAGGGGAGAGAGATGGAGAACTGAGGCGGAAAAAATTAAATACATTTGGAGAGCGAAACGGAGATAGAGAGAGATATGAGAGGGAGAAAGGGACGTATTTTGTGAGAGAGTGAGAGACAGGCAGAGATTTAAAGTGTGTGAGTGTGGGTGTGTAAGTTGACAATAGCCTTATAGCCCAAAGCGTTTCGTTTCTAGACTTGGCCCTCAACGCTCTCAATTTGAAAAGGGTAACGAAATAATAATCTTCTCATGGTTACACAATTATAATTGTAAGACAACATAGCGCACTGGGTTCACATGCCAATAATCCCAAATAATTATAGTTATGCTTAGTGCTTAATAGTTATATATTTTTTGACTCAACAGTTGGTTCGCTCTGTATTAATGATATTTAAGATAACTAAGGTCTTATTTATACAGCTCTCTGGATGGTATTTCAGTTGGCTCACTGATTGGAGCGATTTGCATGTTCCATGTAATGTGGATACAGGTCTCGAGGCTACAATTCCCCATATTAATATTTAATTGCCATCAAAGTGTGTTTTCAAAGTATAGGGTGACGCTCCCGTCTCTGGGCCCGGGCACGATAGAGCTGATTCCTGAGCGAGGCGAGCAGTGCGCGACGGCTCCAAAGAGCTGAAGAGCCGGCTTTTCGGTCATCTTATACCCCCCTCCCCGCACACGGGCACCTGTGGAGCCTCTCCGGCAACAGTAAATCACGTGACCATTTCCTCGCGAGGAAATCCTAGTCCTTGCGCCAGATCCGCCCGGACGTTGGCCCTCCGCGTCGGACCGAGGCGTATTGAAATCCGAGGCGGCGGCATTAAGAATTAAAAATGCCAGAAAGTGGTCCCCGCGCGCGCCTTGTTTTGTCATCAATGCTCCATTAGTGTCACTTTATTCCGAAGTGCCCCTCCTTCTTCCCTCGGTGTGTTTGAGTCAATATCGGGAAAGCCGGCTCACTTCTGCCCAAATGGTTACAATATACCTTCTTCACGCCTGAAGAGCTGACAAAGGTTATTAGGCTCGACCTGGGCAGAGGACGAGGCCAAACTGATGAATCACAGATGTAACAGATATGCAATTCCAAAACAACCCGGCATTGGCATCAGAGCTCTCTAGGTCAGAGAAACCAGGGGAAATGCGGCCATATTGAAATTCATTCATTATTTTCAAGCTGTAAACTCGGTGGAAAAGAATGCACAAAAATTTAATAAAATAAAAATAGCATTTCTCACAACTGTGCTCTGATCTACCTTTGGTTGACCATACCGGCAGACCCTAATGTATTGGTTTGGAAGTGGGGTGTCCAGTGTCCTGGACAGTAGCCTTGGTGTTTGGAAGGCTTTTGTGGAGCAGGAAGCCCAGGGACATAATACCTACGTGTGGCTCCAGCCGGTGGCCACTGTGGTGATGTTGATACAAAGGCCGGCCAGAGACACAGCTGTTGTTTACTATGTGGCGAGCCCAGGTGGTCCAGCCAGTGGACCACAGGCCAACCCAGCGCTCACTCCACAGATCTATAGCCTTGACATGCAAATACCGCCATGCACACACATGCAGGCATTACCTCTGTATGTCAACAAGCACATGTACACAGGCAAGCTGCACAAAAACACACAAACACATGACTATGGACACACACAAGCATGCACATACTAGACACATACACACATACATGCACTGACATACATTCATACACACACATGCATTATATCCATAGCAAAGATTTGTTATTTTATGTATGTATATGATTTTCAACATTGTACTACTGCACATACACATGCACACACACACACACACACACACACACACACACACACACACACACACACACACACACACACACACACACAGGATGTAACAGAACTCTCTGCCCTCTGGCCTTTGCGCCATCTTTGTACATCAATAAATTAAACAAAATAGCATTAACAATAACTTGAACTATATGACCGAGCTCTAATATGATAGCATTAGTATCAGTGTTTTAAGCTTTAGCCATTTAGATGAAATCCAAAGCCGGGCAGGGAGTAATTTGGACAAAGGGAAAATTGATTTTGACCATCAGCACTTTCTCATTTTCAAACAGTGCCTGTGGCTAAACGGGTTAGCTTGTTAAACACATTACACAGGTAGCGTCTCCTTTCCTCCCCAATGATTATGTGTCCGCCTTGAGCAATTGACATTTCTTGCAAATAAGAAAATTATCATATTCCATGACTGGAAAGAGAAATTAAGGCCCGCCATTACAGAGAGAAGTCTGAGGATGAACAGCGAGAGAGTGAGGGAGATTTTCTCTGGTTTTGCGGAGGGTGGGGTGAATGTATCAGATATCCCCATGCTATATTGGAATTGGGGGGCTGTCAGGCCTCGTCAATAGAAATGTACAGTGATAGACTGTAAAGGGTGGGGTGGCGAGGGGGGTGGTGGGGGGCCGCAGAGCAGCTGAGACAGAAGGGTGGGCTACTGCTTGTGGGGACAAAGGACTGGTTCCAAGAACTGGGCGTGTCGTACGGAGGCGACCAGTTAAAGTGTACAACCAAAACCCAATCCATGGATCACAATAAAGTGCTTGTTGCAGCTATGGCCAGTTCTAAGTGACACAAGTTATCCTTTTATCCATTCCTCAGTAGCCATTTTTCTTCCTGCTAATAGTTTAGCAGAAAATGTATCACCTTCCCAAGTACAAATGATGGATTATAAGGAAATAGCGTAATTGATAGCCCAATTACAGTACCTTTTATCCAGCCTGTTCTCTAACCTAAACGACAGAATAGGTTGTTTGTTAATATGACCCAAAACGACCCATATGAGCGTCCGTTGGTACAGCGCCCCCCTATTGACTGGTCAAAGAAACAGCAATACATCACGTCAGTCAAGGTTCTGTCTTGCCAAAACAAAATGGAAGACATTCTTTTTATTTTCAGTGGAAAATGCGACATTTTAAGATAGTTTCTGCATTAAAATGCGTTTTGATAACATTTCTAGCGATATAAATGTGTCCTAAATGTAGGGCTAGATTCATAGTATAATATCTACTATTTTAGTAAACCTTAATGCCCTGATTCATATAAAAGAGACCAGGCGTCTCTATCTTACTCCCAAGTCATTCTGTGCCCCCGTGAATGGTGTGTTTGCATCACTTCCTGTAGGTCTGCGACCCCCATGTTGATCATTTTAGTAGTCTTTTGAAAATCTTTTTCGTCTTCCGTTTACTTTATTGATGCATTAACGCTCCATAAACCTTTAAAGGTATTCATTTGTCATGATTATCTTGTACAACAAAATGTATATGTAAAAGTACCGTTGGAATAGATTTTTTTGTCAGAAGCAAAGCGAACATAAACCTCCGTTGTGCCCCACAAAGAAACGTCGTCCTAGTCCGTCCCAAAGAAGAAGAAGAAATGTCATCCCTGGGGCAGTCGAAAATCGACATTTTTATTGAGAGAACATCATCAGTTACATAAAATAACACATAACATAGCAGCTCAGATGACTACACAAAGCAAACACAATGAATCAAACAACATGCAAGCTGCGGGGTTTCATGGTTAGCAGCGTCCATATGAATCACCATGGCAACGATAGAAAACGTATTAATTTTATTAACTAACAAACTAAACATCATATACACTCTGAAGATTAGGGAAATAAAACACACCTTTTTCGCTAGAAATGTTATCAAAGCGCATTTTTATGCCAAAACTAGCTTAAATGTTGCATTTTCCACTGACAATAATCCATTATGTTTTGGCAGACAGAACTTTGACATTTGTGACGGGTTGCTGTTTTGTCAGCCAGCGGTAGGGGGCGCTCTACCAGCGACCGCTCATAAGGGTCGTTTTGGGTGACAAACAACCTATTCTGTCGTTTAGGTTGGAGATCACATTTTTTTATCAGCCTATTGGTATTAACCCACTTTAATGACCCAGTCCTACTTTATAAAAGGAGCCCCTGTCCTT
>JACYXH010000496.1:110000-197500 GCA_026745465.1 Lota lota | reverse complement strand
AAAAAATAAAGAAATAACGGGCCAATCCAAATTTCTGCTCTCTTTAACAGACGCCACTCATGGGGAAACATTGGCGCCTCCCATTGACTGTGATTAAAGCAAATGAATGAAATAAGATACAAGGAAATTGAAATGATTAGTTTTTATAGTAACCACGGCGACTGGCAAGGCCCCGGCCGCTTCAGCACAGGAAGGCAGGAGCCAATAAAGCAATTGCATTGAACTGTAAACGAGGGTGGGTGTGTGGGTGGATGAAGAGTGGGAGGAAGGAGGGGGCTCTGAGTGGGGGTACGGTAGGGGGAGGGGGGCAAAGTACGGGATAGACGCAACATAGCTAAGACAAAAATTATATTGATGATCTATTCTGATCCACGGATTTCTCTATGAAATATGGTCAGCTTTCAAACACGGTTGAAACTCAAGAGCACAATCAGAAATCTGCCAAACAAAGTCTGGTTTCGATCAATGACAGGCGCTGCAGTAATTTCATTCCTTGCAAAACACCACTTTAACATCTCCTATTTCCCTTGGTGTGCTTGGAATTTTGGAACTTGCATGGTTGGATTTTGTTGAAAAATATCCTGGTTGAAACCTTTTTATTTATTTGTTTAGCATATGTTAACATAAGCTTAAAGTGTTCCAGTTATCTTTGACCAGAAGGCAATTACAAAAGAAATCATTCAAATAAATATATTCAGTTTTTTTATGTAATTTCAATCTCCTTTTTTATTGTCTTCTTCAATCCATACCATCTCTCTCTCTTCCCTCGTTCGGTCCCATCCTGGGGTCCGGTTCTGCGCTTGGGTCATGGAGCCAGCTCCGGCAGCAGGTTTAAGACCAGAGGAATCCCCTAAACCTCCAAATGATGAGTGTTGTCTCCCGTTCTCCTCCTTCTACTCTCCCTAGCCTTCCATCCGGGCCGGTCCCACATAAACCCCAGAATTGTCCCGTCCTAATGGCTGCTGTTTCCTCTGGAGCTGCTAGTACTGACCTAATAAGCCACAGACCAGGAAAGGCTCAGAGATGCCCTCTGATAATAAAACGCTGTAGCGGAAAACACAAAAAGCCAATGCGATATACGAACCGCTGTGAAATCCGCGACCTCAAATGTATAGAATCCAGTCCACCGCCGTTGACTGGTAGATCACCCGCTGCTGTGGGCCAGGGTGAAAACGTGGTATGTTTCATAAAGCGTGCAGCGGGAGTGCACAATTTTCATGCCTGGCTGATACCGTAAAAACCGAGTCGTAAACAACTCTTGTAAATACAAACCGGCCTTCCCTCTCTTTGGGGGTGAACACTGTGAAATGATTACTTTATTAACAGTGTCACTTTGCTTGGTACCGTTAGAATAAAACGGCATAACATAACACCAAACATATGAAACCACACAACATTAATGGATTTAATAATATCCAGAAAAATAAAACTGGCCGAGAGAGAGAGAGAGAGAGAGAGAGAGAGAGAGAGAGAGAGACGAGGGAAAGAAAATGGTTTGTGTCGCGATTAATCATAAGTGAATTAAATCTAGCCTCGGTTGACCCCCACCCTCCAACCCATCACACAACCCCAAACCACCAACCAACCACCCCCCCCCCCCCGCCATCCCTCTCCCCCTCCTCCTCCTCCTCCTCCCCACCCTTGTTCTACCGCCGTAGCCACCCTTGGTTGCCACTGGGCTTGTTTGATCCATCCTGCACCCTCCTTGGCTTCAAAAGAAAGGACTGAGCTTTCTTCTTTTTCGTCTTGTGTGTGTGTGTGTGTGTGTGTGTGTGTGTGTGTGTGTGTGCGCGGCAGAGTGGGCCGGCCCAAGTACTAGGTTGTGATATGCGGACATTTCCACTTTCCCTCTCTCCGTATGTCCTCTGTTTCCTCTCCAGCAGCCATACATCAGTGCCAGAGCCCCGGCCGAACGGCTGAGCCGCGCGGCTGCCCAGCTCCATTCCGCCTCGCTGCACTACAAACATCACCAGAGAGAGAGAGAGACAGAGACAGAGGATGTGTGGTAATGAGGCAAAAAGGTGATGGAAAAGAAAAGAAGAGGGGTGACTATTACAGCTGGAAGTGTTAAAATGAAGTCAAATGTGGTTGTTTTTTTGTATTATTAATAGTTGGAGCATTCGAAAGGAGCCCCTTTCTGCTACATCTCCCAGGCATGTACGGGATGACTACTGGATGTCTGGGGGCATGCCGGGGTGGGGTGCAGTGGGTTAGGGTGATTGGGGGGGGGGGGGGGGGGGGGGGGGGGGTGATTGGGGGGAACCGGGGTTCTGAAGCGAATGGGACGCTTGCCGAACTGGCAGCCCTGCCGTTTCCTCGTAAGGGCACAAATTGTCACATGCGCTAGTGGCCAAACCCAAACCACCATGACCATTGGTGGAAGTGACATCATGTTCCATGGTTCTGGTAGGTTCCCATTGATGGCATTATAATAGCGATGGCGTCGCGCTGGAGAACAGGGCCAACCGCCGCTCGGTTAACCGCCACGGGGGAAGCACAAGGACGAGCTAAATGACAAGGAGGGGAAAGGGAGACGTGTGCGGTTTCTGTCAGGTGAATGCGCCTTTTCAGAATATGTCAGAATATATAAATACACTGTAGATCTACATACCTTTTTAAGTACAATGTATTTCCCCCGTCATTTCGTGAGCGGTGTTATCCGCGAGGGACGTGAGATTTGTCGGAAACGCCTAATGCAAGGCCTTGGTCTGATTGGCTACTTTCATGATGCTGGGCCACGGTTCCAGCAGCCTTCTCAAATAGCACGGTGTCAACGGCTTGTTAAACAGCGAGCTCTCAGGACAGGATCTAAGGCCGGCTGTTCGTGGGGCTTTCAAATGGATGATACTCCCGAAGCATCCCAAATGTGTGTTTATAAACAAGGCTCAATATTATTGTGATGTCTGAGACGAATCCGATAGATTCTACTTCTGTCAGTTGTGCTTCCGCTGCAACTCGATCCGAAATTACATTCAACAGCAACAGGAGACGCACGCCGCTCCCTCTCTCTCTCTCTCGCTCTCATCTCCCTCTCTCTCCTACTCTCTCTCTCTCTCTCAATTTCCTCTCTCTCCCTCTGCTGGGGCCTCTCTCTACCGATCCCTCTCTCTCTAACTTCATCACCAGGGGGTCCTGACAGGGCTCCTGAGGGGCCACGGGTCTGAAAACACCCGTTACTAGGCCCATTACTCAGAGCCTAGGAGTGCTAACCTGGAGTGAGAGCATAGGGGGGCTCTACCTCCATCAGAGCCCCCCTGCATGTGTCTGGTCTGGAGGCGTTCCCTTGGAGCCTTTAGGGCTTTAATGGACTGCTGCTAAACACATTCTCTCCATCTATTACCTTTAGGATGGGCACGTATCTGGTTTCTGTGTGTGTGTGTGTGTGTGTGTGTGTTTGTGTGTGTGTATGTGTGCCCTGTTAACACATACTCTCTTCTTCTCCTGTCTCTCACACTCATGTTGTCCTCTCTCGCTCTTGGTCACCTATGTATTTTAACTCTCTTTAGATTGAGACTGGGATGCTTCTCTGGCTCGTTGGGGAATTCGATTTTAAAAGAGAACAGACATAAAATAGCCCCTGTGCAGCCTGAACGTTTTCCAGGTTTGCTGCGATTGGGAATGTGTGTTCCCTGGAGAGGGTCACATTATAGCCTGCATCAGGAGGAAACACCTCATTCATTCACGCACACAAGCCTCCCATCACGGCACATCGTCTGGCCCAGACACTTCATTGAACGAGGAAATATCCATCATTGTTTTCCCCTTCGCCGTTCTGGGCCCTCATGTCTGCTTCTAATGACACCCGGGGTCACAGGTTAGAACCTGTTAGAGAGAGTGCTGTTGACCAATGTGACCTTTTGTTTTATATCCTAATGGTCCGAAAGGTTAAATCTTCTTGTGGTTGTTTGTTTTTCATTAATTGTGTGCGTACGTTTTCCATATAGTAAAAGCACAGGATAAGAAATACACACATTTTCCATTTGCTTAGAATGCAATTTGATACACATTTGCATTCAGCTCAAATGAATTCACGTTGAACATGTTGATGCTTTAAATATTCATATATAGCCTGTTGCGTTTATAAAAGAGTAAATGTTATACAAATATTGATCAATTCAAATTGTTTAGTTTACAACATAAAACCCAGTGCACATTGGAGTTATTTGACTTAGAGCAGCTATCCTGAGGCCAATACAAACTCTAACAGGCTTGACAATTTTTCAAAAACAAGTTCACATTCTCACACTTTAACTTTGTTTGTGAAAAGCCCTTTTGATGCCTCAAATAGTTGAGACAATAACGTATTGACCATGAATAAAGATCCTATTCATCAAAACGGTCACACTTGTGTTCTGGGTGACACATTTGTATATTCGGCTCTGGTTTCTCAGCATCAGATTTGGAATTAGATTGGCTGGCCAAACTTGAGATAAAAGCAGGCAGGACTTTTTTTTATCTGCTAAACAGATTATTAGTTCACATGAGACAGGGTGGGAATGGGATTCACTTTACGTGTGTGTGTGTGTGTGTCTTCACTCACACATGTTTCAGTCAATGAAAAAACGTTTTATCTCGCCGCGGCTTTTGCGTGTTGACCCAAGTACCGATAAGGAGAACTGTTCAACTGCACAGCTGTATGTCCAGAGGCTGTTTGCTGGTGGCTACCTCTTTACACACACACGCTCCACAACACCATATTGTTCAGCCAACTGAGAAACGCTGCTCTCTTATTAAGCTCATTGGTTAAGAGGATGGGAACCCCATGACACGTTTGGGCGCCGCTCAAGGGAACTTATGTGGCGACGGAACGCTTATCTCACATCGGATATGAAGTACACCAAGCTTTGGTCTGGGGTGAGAGTTCAGACGTGTTGCTTTTTTGAGGCTTCGTGGGAAAATAAAACACAAAATCAAGAGGTGGTGGGTATCGAAAAGTGCATTGCATTCACAACTAGGGAGTTACGGAGGATACCGTCGCTGCTTATCTCAGGGAAACGCCTCCCTCTTGTGGCCATGTTCCCTGTAATAGGTTACCAATGGAGAACATCCTGAAGCCTTCAGACTTTAAAACGCTACAATAGGACACAAACAAGTTCTCAGTCTCCACGTTAATAAAAATAAATAGGCTACATTACACGTACCAGATCTCAAGTAGTCCCGGGTTGCTCCACTTACTGGAACCGCTGAAACTTTTCTTTTTATTGCCATTCATCCTAGTTTGGACTGTTCTCCCACTTACATTTTGATCAGTAATTATGATGATAAGGTTTGTGGGTCCGCCTGAGTTCCTCTGGATGACAGTGGAGGAGACATCTTTGTGCCCGCAATGTACAGGCCTTGTTGCAGCCCGGCCTGCGGTCGCCTGGAGTGGAAAAACCATAATGGGCCTTAATTGGGACTTTAATTGTGTGTGTGGTGTAGCGAGAGCATTGACTACAAAACCGGTGGTATTTGAGTGCATACATTCATCTTTGGAGTAAGTGTATGTGTTGCCCGCGAACTCATTCTCTCTTTTCGCATCCTCTCTTGGAATATAAAAGGCTTTGGCCCTGAATATGAGCGTATGAGAGGATACCATGTCAAATCCTATGTGTCTTGGTCTACACACGAATGCCACGTCTTTTGCCTTGGGTGAAATAGGTAACTGGTGAGACGAGGTCAACTTTGACCTGATACACTGACACTTGTGCTGCTGTCACAAAGATGCGTTTTGGAGCGAGACGTCCCATCTGAATGACTCCATGCTCATGATTTAGCCGCGCCCCTGGGACATCTAAAGGCAATAGAAGCTACCATATCAATAGGACGCATTTGTGCGCGTTGATAATGAGGTCCTCTGGGGACACACATTTATATACATAAAGCATCACAAATTATTTCAGCCGTCTTTTGCCTGCGGCTCCACAAACAGATGCCTTCCTTGCATCCATATGCCTGATTAATCTCTTAACCCTATCCAACACACAAAATAAAAACATTCATGTTAGAGGGAAAAAGTCACAGGAGAATGGAAGGACGGACAGAAGGAAGAATGGGTGGAAGGATGGATGGATGAATAGATGGAGAGAGAATACAGATAGGTCGGAGACGAACATCATGGCAGAGCACATGTTAAACACACCAAAACTCAGGAGAAGGGGAGTATGACGGGAAGAGGGAGTATGTGGTGGAGGAAAAATAGAGGGAGAGCAAACATGAAGGGTTGCGTCCATCACGTTCACACATGAACACATACACGCCTGTGCACACACACACACATACGCATGCATGCCTAGGCCATATGTCAATTTTGTCTTCTGGGTCAATAAAGTATATCCCTTTCTAATAAACACTCACTCAAACGCAGGGCTAAAGGTGCGCACGCACACACGCACACACACACACACACACACACACGACATACTTCAACACAGACACGTGCATTTACATTAAAATGCATACAAAGCACTGGGTCGGACTGTGAGCTTGTGTTTCCACTCTTATGACAGGAGCATGTAGCCAGGGTTGTGGGCCTTCAGCAGTATAGGCCCCGGTGCTGGAGAGGGCCTGTTTGTGTTGGCCACAAATTAATAACTTTTCATTTAGTGCGGAAATGACAGGAATAGTAATTAAGGAAATGGAATGATTTTATTGGCCATGATGTTTATATTAAGTTCCAGATGTGAGGCAGCTGCTGAAGCGCGAAAGGGGCCCGCCCCATAAAGCGCTATCTAGTGGGAATGCTTTATTAAAAGCAAGATATCATAGACACCCTTATACATTTCTACCAGTTTTGGAAAAAAGAGAACAGCCTCAAATCACGGCAGGTAGCACACTGAAACAATATTGTGTACTATGTCTGATGGATGGGAGACATTTTAGTGGCACTGTGAGGCACTGTGAGGCACTGTGCTGTATTTATAAATATGCCCCAATAGTGTAATTTCTGCAGCTATAATGTTTCCCCATTTCATGGTTGATTTGCCTGACTGGAAAGGTTAATACTAAGACGTGGCAGTTCAGCGTTCCTGGGTGGCCCATGCAAGTATCACCAGTGTCTCACTGCTGTAACGCTCAATATCTCTTAAATAGCATTGGCAGTCTTTCCAGGCCTCACATATTGTGATGTGTGTAGCCAAAGTTATTTCGATTCTAAATATATTTTTGAATTAAACTTTGCTGGACCAAAGTTCTTGCCTTGGCTAAACTTTGCCTGGAAGAAGCATGTGTCACAAACTGTTTTGCAATTTCCAAAATTATTGGAATCTGTAATCTCCTGAATCCTTTTTGCTATACTATTCTATTATCTGAGGTGGAAAAATATGATGAAGGATGATGAAAGATGGAATTAGGCTTTGGGAATTTAAATAAAAGGAAGAGTAGGCTTGAATAAATGTTGATGCATAGAGAGACCTTGCTAATCTTGAGTATTCCGGTTTTATTGTGTTTGTTTAAAGGGAACGATACTGCTAAGATGTTATCAGTTAACACATGAGAATAATTTAAATCAATTAAGGATGTGCTGTTGACACATGCAAAGAGATGAACCGCTTCCGAGTAAAAACAAAGACACAGGCACTGACAGATTAATCTGCTATTCATGCTGTAGGCTTTTAAATTGGCATTAGATGCATTGGATTGCTATAATGATCCTGCCATATGCACTCAACCACTGTCATATTTGTTTTCATATTTTTACTATTATAGGGGTATTTACGTTTTTTTTTCTTTTCTATATTTATATGATTTGGCCATGAATCTTGGAGGAGCATGTCACTGCCTGTTCTTTTGTGATGTGTTCCCATCTGGATTCCAGTGAAAATGCAACACTCCATTAACATTGCCTGTGATCTAGAGGAAGCTTTAATCTATGACTGTAAACTATATTTAATTACATCCTGCAAAATAGCTCTATTAGTGTAGCACAATCAGACAGGAGCAAATCCATTTGGCTCGTCAAACATTTTCAAATGGCTGTGAATTGTTTTTCTTCTTTTAATCAGATCTTCTCATCACAGACACACAAAGGCCCTGTTATGTTCAGTCATGATGTGACATGATGTATATTTTTTTAATCTGTCCAAAACAGAATAAATTATCATCTGGTATGAGCATCACTGCAGTGACAACATAGCAACTGAGAACGAGGCAATCAAAAAAAAAAAGAGTATTTGTGAAATCCTGATCAATTTAGGCATGTCCTTTTATGCTTTTCACTCTAAAACCTCAAGTCATATTCGATATAGCTGTATATCTGACGGTGTGCATGATGCCTGTTTCCACTTATGACTTGGCCTATCTTTCTGTGATTAAAATATTCAAAAGGGAGACAAATGGTCTGGTTTACTTATAACATAATAGTTATACAATGACATTATCATGAAAAACATGATGCCAGGCATTAACGTTTGTCATGGTGTCATGATGGTGAGAAGATTTTGCATGAAGAGATGACACAATTCAGGGAATTACTGAGAACTCTGAGATGGTCAATTGGTTTGTGGTTTGTTTTTTGGCTATTGACTATTGGCTGTATATGTTTTTGTTCTTGTTGTAATTGCATAAGCAGGGTATGCAGGTTGAACAAAGAATAGGAGAGTAGACGGAAAGGATTGCTTTTGCAAATGCGTATTTTCCGGTATACATTTCTCAACTTCCGGGCTTTTAGTGTAGTTGTTGGAAAACAATGGCGGCCATCACAGAGGTTTGTAGTTTAACGTCTCTAATATTGAGATAAACTAAATAACTATGGACAATTACATTTCGTATGTCCCAAGGAAATATGTATAACTACAATGTTAACTGGCAAAAGGTTGTTGGAAATCATTTTTGTCGTGTGTAGCATGTTTTTCTTTTCATTCTCGTGCTGTAATGCTAAGCTAACATGTACTGACTAACGTTGCTTCTATAGGTGGTATAAGCTATTGAAATCGCACAACTCAGAAGTGTACCGTTTATGTTATGCTTTTAAAACTAACACTGAGTCGTCCCTTGTAGGAATGTGTTTCGGCTGCAGATGAGGAGACGAGCGACAGTCTAGCGTCGGAGAAGAGAGAAGCGAGACTCATAAAATTTCGGGAGTTACATTTCAAAAGGGTTTGTTATGTTTCAAAATTGTACACAAGACAATAATATAATGCCTATGCAGCTTGATGTAACGTGTTAACATCAAGTAACATGTAGAATATCGTGAGTATATGATACTGTCAGATAGGCAGAGCGCGTTGTCAACATTGCACATGCACCCACTAAATCTTGCCCTCGGTCATTCGTTTTCTGCACTGTAAAGTCACCTATGAATACGTTTCCTTTGATAGAATGAAGCACGGAAGCTTAATCACCAGGAGGTTGTAGAGGAGGACAAGAGGCTGAAGCTACCAGCCAACTGGGAGGCGAAGAAAGCGCGGATAGAATGGGAGCTTGCGGAGGATAAAAAGAAAAAGGTATTTATACTCGTGTGATTGTGCTTATTGTGGATACGTGCTGTGCACTAGTAAGTATGTTGAATCCAATTCGATTGTTTGATGTCCTCGTTTGGAGATGTGATTTTAATCTTTGATACTAGACATCTGTCAAGTCTCTCCCCACTGCCCGATTGTTGATGAACGGGTATATAGTGTACAAAACACCATAAAATCCTACCATAAAACAATTATCATCTTTGACAGGAGTGTGGCAGTGGAGAGATGTAGAAATCAATCAGACTATGGGTACCCGCATAAACCCTGTAAAATAGATTGCAGTTCCAACATGATAATGTTGTATCATAACAAACCACAGTTGCTTTGGTCCAGTAAAGTGATGTCACTGAATAACCACCAATTGGCTTAGATGCTGAGGAAAATAACTTGGTTAAGGCCAAAGTGTAAATAGTTTTAACGGGTTGATACCTATTACAATTATTTTCTCTCTTCAGTTCCTCAGTGCAGCAGCATCTTAAGTTGTCTTGTATTGGATGGGCATAAGTTGTGGGGAAAATGCTTTTAGGTGGAACTATTTTAAGCGTCTGAGAAATACTGACACTTTAATTCGACAGTGTGGTTGAGGACACAATATATT
Source organism: Lota lota (assembly GCA_026745465.1). NCBI lineage: Eukaryota > Metazoa > Chordata > Actinopteri > Gadiformes > Lotidae > Lota > Lota lota. The sequence goes on along the minus strand of JACYXH010000496.1, from coordinate 187,462 downwards.
TAATCTGGTACGTAGTACCTCTCCACAACTCACAGAGATGTCAGTGAAATGAATCATTCACATGCTTTCCTACCTCTCGAAGCACAGCTTTCATTTCACCTGAAATGCCCACCAGATCTAAATCTCATAGAAGGAAGAGCACAGAATACAACTCAACCAAAAACTATATATGTTTTCACAAGAGTCTCATCGTGGGCAAGATGTTTGGTGTGAGTTTATAGAAGTTTGGTGTGAGTTTATTAAATTGTATGCTAGAGTTTGCATTTGTAGTGTATTGCAGGGAGTGCTGTACCTCTAACATGCCCCCAGCATATACAATGTATATGTTTACTAATCCAAGCCAAAATCCTCCAGTAAACAATATGTTGTTTTCTACACAAAGGTTCCAGATAGTGGGCGGCAAAATCTATAAAACTCACTGTATTCGGCTTAAACAGGCATCCCCGATGTGGCTCCCACAATATAATTATTTATACAGAAATATTTACGAGTCAGCAATATGCCTTTTTGTGTCTTGATTTGTAGAATTTCCTTACACCTTTTGTGTGTGACAGGAATGTGCTGAAAAGGGGGAGGACTACCACCGGGTGAAGCTGCTGGAGATCGGTGCAGACGATGCTGAGCGCTGGGAGAGGAAGAAGAAGAAAAAGAACCCTGACCCGGGATTCTCAGGTGGGCCTCCAGCTCTGGTAACAACCAGAGAAAATGAACACGAGATCCACTACTCTTGTGTTTGTTTGTTGTGGTTGTCCTCTAACTGATTGGGATGAATACATGGATATTAGGACAAATTTGTGCACTAATTGTTGCTAATCACATTAAAGCTGATTCAACCCATGTCTAACTTCCCCATGCATGGGAGTATCATGGCCTTTAAGCTTTTTACTGTTGCAATTAAGTGTTTATTTCCAAGTAGCTCTAAAATCAAAGACAAGGAGATTCCTGCCTGGTCTTACAGTAATAAAAGTTTAACGTTACATATACCTGACACTGACAGACACCCTCATAATGAAAATAATACTTTAAGCCCCTCTGGCATTCTTTGGCATAGTAAGACTTCAGACAGCACAGAGGGTAACGGGCATAACTTTGTAGATGAAAGAAAGTGATACCGCTTACGTGTTGCTTCAGGTGGGTTACTGAATCTCTTCACAAAAACATCACAGGTTTTGAGTGCATTTTAGGCTGCTGAAGCAAAAGATATTGACGTTTCCTGAAAGGAGACGACTTGCATTACATTCATTTACCGAATATATGAACATATATCCTAGTATTTGATAATCTCTCACTCGACTTGCCTCATTTGTTCTTTCTGAATCAGCCACAGGTTGTCAGGCTTTGTGTCTTCTTGCCGTTTGTTCCCGTAATCAAAGCCTCACCTCGCCCGTACCTTTTTTAAATGTCTAATTGAGTCCTCTGTGCTTCTCTTGCCTTCTACAGGTTATGCTGAGGCTCAGCTGCGGCAGTACCAGAGACTCACCAAGCAGATCAAGCCAGACATGGACTCTTACGAGAGGCAGCGAGAGGAGTGGTGCGTAAAGGCCAGGGATAATACAATAACATCAGATGAGTTTTTCTCTGCTTGTGACTCTGTCAAGCCACGTAGACAGAAACTGGCCACTGTTTTTGACGAATCCAGGCGCTGGTGGATTCGTGCAATTCCCTACTCGGAGATGCCTATAAAAATGATCTACGCGGTCATCTCTGCTATTAGGAGTATTGCCAAAATGACCTTTGTGCATTTGTTTTGCATAATCGTCACTGCGCCTGCCCATCACATGTTCACAAAGCGCCCACTATGTGTTCAACAGCCGGGGCCCCTGCCCCTGGGCCCACTCTGACATAGTTACATACTCCCAGAATACTTCCATGATCTTTAAGTGTTAATGTGAACTGTGCCTACAGGAAGGGCACAGTTAAACCAACGGCGGACTTGTTCTTTACACCAGTAATGTTGGCTTCTTTTCCTCTACATTTGTCATCAAGCGTGAATCATCAGTTGAGCATCCCCATGGCAACAAGTGATAAACCAGAAACCAGAGTTGACAATTATAGGCGCATGGTAGCGTAAATAGATGGATTGCTGGAAGGACTTCTATTCAGATTATTGTGAAAGATATTGCCACCTTGTACTGGCAATTAAACATGTAACCTTATGCATGTATGGAAAGAGTTTGAAATGTCCTCCTTATGAAAATGTACTTACAAGACGATTCTTTTCATAGCTGCAGAGATTGCCTCAGAACAATATTTAACACCTCAAAAATACTATAACTAATGTAATCAATCAGTTCAGTAGAGGATGGGTGCATAGCTCTAATTCCTTTACTGACTCTTTCCAGTGGTAAGGACTTCCACCCCACATCCAACAGCCTGATCCATGGCACCCACGTCCCTTCCACAGAGGGCATCGACCGCATGGTGGAAGATGTGGAAAAACAGTAAGAAAACCTCAAGACCCCTTCCCCTGATAATCTCTCAATTTGAATCAATCATCTTTGCTTAATGGAGTCCTTTGATAGGGGAAAGTGGGCGTGTGAACCCCTTTCCAACAAGGCAAGCCATCAGACTGTGTCTTTGTGTGAGTGTGTGAGTGTGTGTGTGTGTGTGTGTGTGCACTCTTTGTGTTGTCTTTGTGTTAGTGTGAGCTCTTTGTAAGATTGGGCCTATCGGTGTCATCTGGAGATCTTGATGAAACTGATAAAGGGTTGTTCATCATAGTCGGCCAGGGGTGGTTAAAGAGGTTTTTGATTTTTCTCTCTATCCCCCCAACCTCTCCAATTACAATGGGTCCATTGCAAGGCGCACAGTGGGGATTTATATTGTTCCCGAAAAGGAGAAATGTTGTATCCCGGGAACAGATGCACACTATCCCAAGAACTGTTTCACACCTGAGGTGTTGGCTTAAATGTGAACGTGGTCCAACCCAAATGCAGGAAGCAAACCCAAAAACAATACATTGTGGGTTGATAGTACACTTTTGCCACCAACTGGAAATAATAGGCTAAGCATATTCGGCCAGGTATAAGTGAACTTTGCCTGGATGAAATTGAGTGTGTGCATCTGTTCCCGGGATAGAACATTTCTCCTTTTCGGGAATATATATAGATGGATAGATATAGGCCCATTCCAATATGTTCTTAATGTTTTAAAAAATAAGTTTCCCGGTGTTATTCCTTTGGAATTGGTTTGGATGTGTATTCCCGGGATTAAACCCTAGTGCTCAGGCCTTGTCTTTTGTTTCCCATCCTGAAGTTAATGTGATGTGTGCAGGTTTCTCATCTGATGCATTTACCCACGAGGCAAGATGTGGTGCAAGTACCGCTGATGATAACTTTCCCATCTGAAGTGGCGTAAGGAGGATGAGGCTTTTTTGTCTACAGTATAACTACCTAGAGAGATATGAGAGCAATGATTTCCAGTGCAAATTCCAGTGACTGCTCGCGTTTGTTATCGACAAACATTACACACTGGCTGATACAAATTGTGGTCTTCTACAAAGATGGCTACTTTTACTAATACTAGTCCTAGACGGCTCCTACTTTCTCTCAGCTGTGATCAATTTGAGATGGTGACTGTGAGAGTTACTGTGGGAGATTAGACACGGCTTCCGCGGTATGACGCACAATGCCACTTTGAAGCCACAGCGAATCAACACTGGGTCTCCTGTGTTAACAGGAAGGAGTGAATTTGGAGAAGAGGGCCCGGCTGAGGAGAGAAAGAGAGGGAGGGACAAGATTTGGGATTTTCTATGTTGCCGTTGGCATATCAGAATGCCCCAAAAAACGAAAGGAAAAGCGCGGTCTGGTGTGAATTAGGGGCGCCACGTTCCAACACGACTAAGCTGCTGTCCTTTGCCATCCTCAGGATCGAGAAGCGGGCCAAGTACAGCCGGCGTAGGGCGTACAACGACGACGCCGACATCGACTACATCAACGAGAGGAACGCCAAGTTCAACAAGAAGGCGGAGCGCTTCTACGGCAAATACACCGCCGAGATCAAACAGAATCTGGAGAGAGGAACCGCTGTGTAACAGTCTCCCGGATGGACACCTTAACGAATGCCCTCTGCCTTTTATATGGAGGCTTTTAACCATCCAATTGTTTGGTGATGTTACCAGTACAGTGTACATAGAATCAACATGCATGATATACAATTGAAAAATACTGTTTAGAATATTGTTAGGCCATTCGATGTTTTTTCGTTTACAGGATTATGTCGATTAGGTAATTTTTTTGTGTGATGGAAATGATCATTCCAGCATAGACTTTAGCCTTGGCCACACCTGATATTTTCTCAGTCAGCGTTTCATTTTGAAATAAACATTTACAAAAAACGAATGGTTTATGGTGGAAGCTTCATGCCGTGCCATAGATGCATGTGATCTCAAAAAGGACGTTAACGTTTTATGCATGAAAATTAAAAGTACACGCCTCGAGGGCATGAGCAACATTTAGCAGCCGGAACATCCGGTCTGTCTAAAGTGCGCCCAAAGATAAAGCACTACATGTGTACGTTATTGACTGCATAGCAGCAAACTTGACCCAAGCTGGAACATGAGCACCAGGGGGTTGTGGCCTGAAAGAAGATCAGAGAGAAAGTCCCATGCTCCGCTTTCACGTTCCTTAACTCTTGGTTCCTCAAATACGGTGTCGTAGCACCCTCTACTGGTCAGAAAGAATTAGGCAGTTTCCGACGAACGTTGTTGGTGGTGGGGATTATGGGCTTCTGGTAGTATTTTGTGGAAAAGGTTAAATTCAACATGGCCTGATACATATATCGTCGGGATTAATGATTCTGAATATTTGTGTGCTATGGTTATAGCAGGCGTATGGTATGGGATGCATGTTTTTTCTCCTGATATAATATGGGGCAGGGCTGCACAGGCCTAACGTTACTCTCTTTGAAGTAGGAGTCAACAGTTGATATAGAGATACGTTTCAGGAAGAAGAATATAGTTTTTTAATCGTATCTAAATTGCCTGAGGATGTTGGCTATACCTGTCATAAGGACTTATGCCTCGGCAGTAATATAATGCTGTCTCCGAACATTATTATTTTATATTTTATGGACAACCGTCGTTTCACACGTTTCCCTTTCTGCCTGTATGCTAATGTCTTAACGTCTTTACTTTATTCATGTTTGTCATCTTTGCAGAGCTGCCAACTCTCACGCATTGAGCATTGAGCGTGAGACTCAATGCGAATATGCATGCATTGCTATAGGCAGATTTAGAAAATTGCAAACAAATCGAATCAAATAGTTTTCTACAAACTCCACCATATTGTGGTTCAACATGTCTCCAGGTACCTCTGTGCTGATCAAGTGTTTTTTTATTATTAACAATTAGATGTTAAACTCATCCCGAATACGCTCACGCCGAATACGTCCAACAAATGTCTTGTTGGACATTATGTGGATAGTTGCATTAATTTTTTTGAAAACGTGCTAAGTCACGTGACTTTAATGTCAACTATAACTTCGGACTACGTCAAATTGATGCTGTACTGGTGCCATGGTGGGGAAGACGGTTGGTGGTGTTGTAGCAAATTAGATGACTGGTGGCTGGCTCGATTAAAGGCTAAGACAAATGGATATCCGTAGTTGATTTATTTCATATGCTGCAGCACATAAAAGACACCGTTTCAAAGGCAACTCCACGCAGAGCAGAGTTCTCGAGAAAAAAGCGCCCTGAATAGAGGAGGGAAGCCCTTTTTATAGAGTGGGGCAAGCAACATCTCCGAAATGACACTAGATGGCGCCATTTGACTATAACGGGTTTGATGCACAGTTAAAGCCGGAAACTTTGCAGTCAAGGCCAGACACAGAAATTGGGGAGCGGATATCCAGTCAAGAACAGATACATTGTTTGGGAGAGGAGCTTGCTCAGATGAGAACAGAGCACAAAAAGGAATACAGGAAAAACAGACAGCTGTGGGGAGGTAGACAGTTGAAAAGACAGATAGGCCACTATAGTGTGCGCATCAAAACTAATTAGTTTAAGTGAGTTGACCTCGGAATGGGGCCTTGAGTCATTTTCCATCACAGTGATCAGCCATAGAGACGCAGGTTGAAGTCCAGCTGATGTTGGTCGTTTTGTTAACCTAATGATGACGTGTGAATTTGAATTCGCAATGTCGAAGATTGTCACGTAAGTAAATGTATCTATCTATTGCCAAATGAGGTAATACAATGGTGATTGAGCACATGGCCCACTGATGAAAGCCCTTGCGTTTGCAGTATTATGATTATGCTACGAATTGGGTGTCGGTGGCAAAACCGTTTGTATCAATGGGAAGAGTTACCACTTAACACCAAAAGTTTAGCCAAAGAGAATGAAACAAGTCTTAGAATTTAAAATATAATTTCCGACATGGCTTAGTTTGTCTGATTAAAGTGGTGAAGACCAGGGTTCAGGTCCTGCTTATGTTGGTTGTTTTCAAACGTAGTGTGAATATAATGTCAAATGTATCCTCCATTTCAACCAAGACACCGACTAGGATAAGGTCGGAGGTTATGCTTGACTTTACAATTCACATGATGTAGAAATAAATCGTTAAAAATGTTTTTCCATAGAGCAAATCTCTACTGGGATAAACACTATTTGGCTTGGAGGACAACCAGAACTCACACATACACACACATATAAATATATATAAAGTAATATGCACGATGACAACACATAACTCTTTAAGTTAACATAACTCGTTTTAATGATGTTTTTGTAGCGACTGCGTGAAACTAAAGTCGCTGAGAGTCTGAGGTTGGGCTTGCTTCCTTGTTTTTGACGCGCTACCAAAAAAGACTCGCTGAGATCCGGGAAAATACCTTTATTACTGGAAAGTGTCGACTTCTTAGAATATACACAAAGTATAGTCAAAGTAATGACAGCGATCAAATGTTGCGGTCAACTAAAGGTACGGCGACCCATTCACTCTCTTCCTCCATGCAGGCGAGCCCGTCAACAGGTGGAACAGGCGCGTAATGTTAATTGAGTGTCACCGCCCATATCAACGTGACCCAGCTCTCAATCACACCACGATCACACAATAACCCTAACGAATAACAATACCACAAATATAAGCCATGACAAACCTTATAATATTACGATGAAATCATTCCTGGCTCCTACCGTTTTTGTTTATTGAGTTGTATATGAAGCTTTGTTTATAAAGTTTTAAAAGAGGGAATAGGGCCAGTGGGGAGACGAGCATAGAGGAGATGAGAGAGGAGAGGAAAGGGGTTGACATACTTAGAGGTCAGAGTGAGATGAGTGGGAGGAGAGAGGAGAGGAGGAGGAGGGGGAGAGAGGAGATGAGAGGATTAGCAGAGAGATGAGAGGAGGATGTGAGATGAGTGGAGGTGTCATTAGGGCTCTAAAGTACAGGACAGATGTACATGGTTTAGTGGTCTGGTGCTCCGGGGGGAGAGGCTGGTTCTGTGGCTGGGACAGAGGCCTCTGGTCTAAGTCACCCTCAAGCAACAAAATCAGCGACCATATCTAATTAGCAAAAAATGCGGCAGTAAAAACACTTGAAAATCATCACAGAGGTACCTAGGGACATATTGAACAAGAATATGGAGTTTGTAGAAAACAATTTGATTAGATGTTTTTAATGATTTTCTATATCTACCTACATAGCAATGCATGCATATTGGCTAAGACTTACGTATGAATTTCAACTAATTAAAATAAGAGGAAAGAAAATGGACTCATTCCCGTTTTAAACAACTTTCATGGCCATTCGAGAACATATTTCTGAGTATACGAGGTGCACTGGAATGCACAAGTCCCTGTCGGCGCAAACGCGCTTTACCGTACAAAGCAATGTAGATGGGCAATCGCTTTTTTAAGTGTCGATGGCGTGACTGCGCTTCTCTGAAGTGCAGATGGCGTGACCGTGACCATAGTAGCGACGGCACGCCGAAGCACTGAGTTTAAGCCGTCCGAGTTTTCCAATCAGCACACAGTCGTTTTTGAAGTAAGCTAAATAACGTCGGCAACGTCAGTTGCTTTTCATCGTCATAAGATATGGCATGTTGACAGTGGCGTAAGCAGGTCATTAAGGGCCCTGGTGCAATAATTGTTATGGGCTTGCTTGATTGCTACTAACCAATCAACATTTATAAAAAAAAATAAAGATATATTGGTCAAATTCCAATTCAAACAAATACACTTACATAAAATGAGTGTGGGTTACTTTAAACTAACAAATTAATTAGATTAACGTTCAATAGATAAATAGTATAATAGTATAAACATAAAAATACCCCATTTTATGAATCCATACTTTTATTTCAACATGGTTTTTTTCAGTTAAAGGCATGTGGCTATCTGGGATATATTTGAGGGGTTCTGGGACACAAATTCTAAACCCATGGGCATATTTTGAACATATACCATTCACAAGAAGTATATTTTCGAGTAGTCATGCAGTGATTAAAAAGTAACTTGATCAAGTATTGCCAACTAAAAAGCGAATACTGCTGCAATGGAGGGGGTTCTGTGGGACCGAGGACTTAGGTCCGGTCTGGGTCAAAAAGTCCCCCGGTGGTTAATAGTGATCATTGACCAAATGGGTGTAAGTAGTCATAACTTGTTTGTGGCCCCGAACGGGCCACAAACAAATGTGCCGCCCAAATCTCACTCCAAGGCTTTCTGAAAACTTGGCATCCCTGTCTTTGCAAGAATATGCAAATTATGCATATGTTCGGTACAAGGTATGCACAGTTTACTATTGGGGTCTAGAGATGTTGCTATTGGATTTTCAGTAGTCCTTTAGACAACATTGATGTAAGGGCCCTTTTCAGCACAGTAGATCTACCTGTATGGTAGCAGACCAGCACCTTAATTAAAATTCTAATGTATTTTATGTGATCAACTCAAGTGTCTGGTAACCATGGCGTAGGAAAAAGGATTAAGCATCAAAAAAAGTTTGCCTCCAAGGGGTGACTTGTTGCATTTTGCTCAAGTCAACCTGAAAGAGGTTTTTGTGTTCACGTACAATCAATTCTTTGTGCTCTGCTGTAGACATTTCTTCCCCCAAATATGTGTAGAGACTGTTGTGTATTGTTTACGGAAAGTTTCCTGGTAAGGGTTGCGGCAGCATATCTGGTCTCAAGTGTGACTGATAACATTACCCTGCCCTGAAGCTCTCTGGGTTGCTCATGAATGTTTGAGAAAGTCAATCATTGTGCGTAGGCTACATTATTAATTAGACATACTGAGATGACACGTTTTCCCCTGGTGTTGGTTGTGAAGACAATGTTTGCTGCTGATATAACTACAATACATGTCTATCATCGTACACTGTGCAGATGAATGTTTTATAAATGCATTACGTTTTTTTTTAATCTGATTTGTTTTTTTCTCCCCTACCAATCTATTTCCTATTTAGGGGTACTCTGCACCAATAATATGGGTGGAAAACAAACAATTACACTGACACTTTGTAACTTGAATCCAAAAAGCAGGCTATCAAGCATTTATTAATGTAGCTTGTCTCATGCCGAAGTCTTGTGTGTCAAGTCAATTTAGTGTAAGCTAAATACTTTCTTCTTCCTGACTTCAACCATGACACATTGTGGGAAATGCATGTGAACGGGAAGGGAGGGGTTTTAGATTGGAGTTAGTGGTTTAGGTCCAGTCGTTGGGTAATATCTGCTTAATTTTACAATAAACAGCAGCCACTGTCAAATAAGGAATGTGGACATTAATGTCTTTATGGAATGTAATCTTTTTAATTAAGTGCAAAGCGCACGATTTAAGTGACATGGGTGAATAGGTTACAAATTGAGGAGACACTTTTATTCAATAGGTATTTATTGAGATCTTCACAGAACACAACAACAAATGGGAAGAAAAGATTCCCACCTGAGCGTTATCTTCCATTTCTTCTGCCAACATAACTCACTTTTTTATATCTGAAAAAAAACATCTAACATTAAACCATAACCCAAGTCTTACGTAAAAGCTATACACATTATTTACAGCGTCCACTTGTGCGTCCACGCTAGCGAGAGGTGGTGCGTTTGTGTGCCCGGACGCCTCGTCCGACTGGAACCCAGTGCCCGTAGGGCTTTCTGCTTTCAATGCCGTCCACCCTGGGCGTTACCTTAGCAGACGTTACTGGTGCCACTGTTGGCTTGGCGATAGAATTCTAAAGGAGACACAAGACCGAGCGAGAATTTAGAATATCTGACATGTTTGAGACCTCATTAGCTCATCATTTAAAATGAATGTATGACACTTACATGAATGCTGAAAGCGATGATCCTCCTTATTGGAGACACTTTTGAGCGTTGGCCATCAGTCTCCCCGTCGCTGTTCTGTTTCAAAGACAAAACAAAACCACCAGTGAGATAACGGCAGACACAAAGGTTTACTGAGATAAAACAGTTCGTCAAGTGTGCTTATGTACTATTATATTCCATGTTGCATGACCGATAGAGAAGCAGGTCTGTTAAACCTATATGGCTATAATTCAAGTGTTGCTTGTAGTGCTAGCTTCAACAAACAGCTGCTCTCATGCATTTTCTGCAATAGATAGGCTAGGCCCACCAATAACATTGATAATTGGTAGCGCTTTGAAACCAAAACAAATAAAAAAACAAACAAAAGTAAAAAAGGATCTCTTCTCTGTGTAGAGTGGCAGAAAGGTGACGCAGTTTCCCCCAGCCCCAATCAGCACACGCCTGGTGTACCAACTTATCTTTGGCATACGGAGGGAGGGAGTTCTTCTTGGGTTTTTAGTTTTCTGGACAGGAATAGTCACTATAATGCTGTCCACACGCCTTGTGCTCCTTCAGCGAGTGGGACGGTTCTGCTAAATAACGACCCATTTCAACTGCAAATGTAAATACATTTCTAATGTCAAGCCAACAGCGACACAGAAATAAAATTGTAAGAATGCTATAAGAGTCACCTAGATTTCTAAACATTAAATTTAGCATTCATAAGAATTTGACTGTTTTTACAAACAATTCAGTAAGATGTTATAGTTGAAAAACTAGAAAGAATCTACTCAATATCATGGTGAACATTATGAGAGTCATCGGTTAACCTTTCGCGCAAACACTTATGGCGTCACCCAAGGGCACTTATTCTCCTAATCCGAGGTGCCGATGATTGAAGGAGACCACTGTCATGTGATCTACGAAGACAGGAATACAGACAGAGCAGTGTGTGTTCCCTCAGGGGTCTAAGGGTCAACACAAGACAAAAGCAATTCAACAGCAAGGACCTTACCAGGAAGTTAAAAGAAAAGGCACATGTGGGGATGTGCCTAACCTACACTTTGTAATTCTAGCCTCCATGGACTTAATCCATTCTGAGGTGTAAGACATTAGTGGGTTTTGGGGTCACCTGAGAATTGTGTGAAAGGTTAAAATATTACAACTTAACAGTTCAAGTACAAATGGATGCCGATGCCAAAACCAGAAATGTTATTTTAAGTATAATTGAATGGCCTCAATGAGGCCTTATTCCACAATCACATACTGCTTTGGTTACACAAGTGTGCTAGCAATGCCATATAGCTTTTGTTGACACCCACCTGTGATGGAACCTTTTCTGGAACAGCCTCTGGTCTCACCCATGCCTGTGGTTCTGGTGTGGGACAGTCCTCCCATGGTCCATCTAGGATGGGGTTCATGCTCTCTGGTAGATCAACCGTTAGGACCTTGGTGGCATCTTCCTTCGCAGCTCTAAGGAGTTCCTTTTTTTCTTTAGAGAAAAATAAAAATTGAACCCCATTAGCTTGAATGATATGGATTAATTGTTGCAGACCTGCTAAATGAGTCAGCACAATGTTTCTAGGAATCACTGCTACAGCTTGGTCAACGGTAAATTAACCATACCATCCAGAGTTGGGCTGGTGGCGGATCGTCTGGAGGACCTGGATCGGCTGTGATGGCTCTTTGAGGGGGACTTGGAGACTCTCAACCTGTCGCGGCCCACCAACCCTGGGCTTGTCCTCTGCCGGTTGTTGGACCTGTGGCGAGACTGGTCACTTCTGCGGCGACTCGACCTGACCGGTAAGGAAGGACTGCAAGAGCGGGAATCGGCTCTGGAGCGCCGTGGTGGTGGTGGTGAGCGGTGACGTCTGTGCTCGTGGGCTTGTCTATAATGAGTGGCGCAGCGGCAGCGGGATGAGTTTCTATGGCAACGAGGGTGCGAGCGGGATCTGGGGCGGGTGCTGCTGGACAAGGAAGATGTGGATGACGAGTTCGACGAAGATCTATGGCGCCCTCTGTTGGTACCGCGTGTGCGAGAACCGTGGCCGGAGTCAGAGCAGTCACTGCCGCTTCTAGAGACCGATTTGGTTGAGACGGAATTGGATCCCAGGTTTTGGTCAAATATAACTCTCAAACTATCACTGACCATTGCAGGGAGTAAATCCTTAGCCCCAGTCACCATCTTGGTTACCTTTTTAAAGAAAACAAAAAAAGTTGAATTATTTTATTAATTGCAACATATTCATTGTATCACACACTTGCATTTCATTGGTGACCCTTGAAATGGTCTTTGTAAAGACCAACGGCTGATTGCGCAATGCTGCGTCATCAGGGCCATTGTAGTGTTGCGTAACCACTGACCGAAACCCGCCTGGAAAGTTCCAGATCACAACAGATACACTTAGCTTAAACAAAAGAATATTGAGCCCATGCTAAAGTGCACGTTACAGTTACGACGTCAAAAGGATAAACTTACAAAATATAGGATTCATTATGACCTGCCAAATGTACATCTAATATAACGATATAATCCAACCAGTTGGTTTGGGTAGAAAGTCCAACGCCAATAAGGCCGGGTCACATATGCTTGCTCTTGAGCTAACCTGATTGTACGTTACGTTAGCATTTCTTACCTTGTCGGGTGTCTAGTTAATCTGGTTAGAAATCCCAAAAGTTTTCGAAGATCGATCAGGGAAAAAATGTCAATAACTGTAATACACAATTTGTAAAGTCGTGGAAATTGTTAGATATTATTAAACGTCGACGAACTATAATGGAGTATCACCAGCGGTCGTCGTTCAAATGAAGCGTATGAGCAACGTCCTCGTTATGGAACGGTTGCTCTGGAGAGCCCCTTGTGGAAAATTCCACAACATGGCGAGCCTCACGGCAGCACCGAATTTGCGCATAAGAGTTCCCCCCCATAGACTTTAAAACGGTTAGCTTGTTGTTTATTATGTATTGGTGACATATCACAATATCTATTAATATTTTTGCAAATGTATGCAATTTCAAATAGTAATTTATTTAAAATGTTCCATCCATAACATTTACGGATAATGTATATGTATATATTTGTAATGTATCGGGTAACTGCTTTACACGTAAAGCTGTTTATTTTTAACATAAAAAAGAATACACAAATATTCACGAACATTTGTAGTGACACATTCTGGATGATTACAAGTATTTACATCATTGCAATCGCATACTTTAGAGAAGTATTTCAATGTGACGCTGCTGGTCTCGCGATGTTTCAGTTAGGTATTTGATCAACTGTTTAAGGCGGCTCGTTGTCTGGTTATTTCATTGCACTCGCCTTACAGTAAAGTTCAACAACCAAATCCGAAATCTCTTTCTTGATCGACATGGATATTCTACAGGTCCTGCCTGTTAATTTCGCATATGTGATATTTACATATCTCTATAGCTGGATCATGCTGTGTTATCTTGGAGTAAAAGTTGGGGGTGCAAGAAAGAAGTACGACGTCAAGGTAAACGACAGTTCTTTTTGTATTGTCCGACTGGTATCTTGTTATAATAGGATAATCCACTAATTGCATTTAGATGCATGCAACTATAATGATGTTTCCTGTTTAGCTTTCATGTAGGATTCCATATCATCATGATTCGACACTATATTTACTAATTGTATTTGTCTAGTATCCCACTATGTACAGTGACAAGGAGCAGGTCTTCAATTGTATCCAGAGAGCTCACCAAAACACCCTGGAGGTGTACCCACAATGGCTCGTTTTTCAGACCATTGCAGCGCTTGTCTACCCAGTATGTACCTTTTGCACGGAGAAAGAAGAAATTCTAGTGCTTTTTAGTGTTTACTTACTCTCAAAGCCCCCTCACCCCATACGAATATGTCTAAAATGTGTGCATTATTAACCATGTTATTTACGACAATTATGTAAGATACACATATTTTGATCTTTGACTTGAATACTGCAGAGCGCCAAGTCTTTAGATAACGTCACAGTGAGTCAGCATATTTTCTTTCATCTTTTCCCCAGTGAACTCCTCTTTATCACCTGTCATTATCTTTTTTAGTTGGCAGCAGCAGTGCTCGGGGCCATTTGGGTCACCAGTAGGTTCTCTTATGCCTGGGGCTACTACACTGGAGGTAAGATGTTATTGTGACTTATATGTTGTTCAAAGGAAAACCAAACACTCTTGTTTGAGCTAGTCCCCCTCCCCGCCCACTTTCAACACAACACAAAAATGCATGCTTCTGGTAAACGCTTTTTTCATTTAAGGGTGGGCTATATTTCTGTTCAGGCTTTAGCAATGTCCACTCACTGCCAACATATTTGGGGTGGTGTAGCCAGAAGTACGTTTGATTGATGTTACCTGGTAAACCAAAACTGCTGGTAACAATTTACACGTGCAATAGACCTCGGCAGTAAGGTTACACTCTGATTTCCCCCGTGTTCGCATGGGGGAATATGGCGTGATATGGCAAGCCATATCACGTAGGTTCATATTAATCATTGACAAGAGAATAGATTACATTATTTGCTGTTAACCAATACATGTAATAATGTTTTGCCTTAATTATGATAATATGTCATTTATATCGTAACTTTTTCTCGATTCCATTACATCTACCGCACTACAACTCGATAAGTTCATGAACTTGATTCAGCATTTTACACCCAACTTCACCTGAATTGGAATATAAACTGTCGGGTTACTTTGGTGTTCCACTTTGGTCATACTGTGGCAATAAAACTCTACGGATTGTACAGTTTGCAAAAAGCAATGCTGTATTAATTATGTCTGACTCTTTAATGTAGCTATGTGTCAACTATGTATTTTCTTCGCAGATCCTTCCAAAAGGATGAATGGAGCCTATGGCTACGTTGGCTATTTTGGAGTCATCATTCTTTCAATCTCTGTGGCGTTACAATTGCTTGGAGTCTTTTAAGTGGCCCATCTAAAGGATGCCAGGGTATTCAGCCACACCAGCATCCAATGTATCATTCCACTAAAGCTGTATGGCTAGTTGAAATACTTCCTTTATACACGTTTAAATCTGTAGTTTGTGTGCTATTCATTTTTTTTGTACTTCTTGTTCATAAGTATTATATAATACGTGTTATGAATGAGTTTTCTCTGGATACAATATTAAATCTGATCAAATGTAATAAAATAAAAGCAATACAATACCCAGATATTTAATAGTTCAGTCATCATTTATAACCTGATTCTCATCAAATTAACCGTGGACAAGAAAAGGAGCCGCAGCCGTCGCCATGGCTCATGTGACTCACACGTGACCTGCTGTGATTGTCTTTCATCAATGTAGGAATGTGGCTGTGGATAGGTACTACAGAGGAAAACTACGAATGACATCAATATAATCCTACATTAACAATCCTATAAATGTAGCCTGTATACAAATTAGACATGGTCTGACTAGAATGTTCAATAATACAACAAAAATACATTATCGACTGTGTTATATATCGCCGTAGATTATTCTTAGAAACATAAAAACTCCGTGAAAGCCTTCTCACCCAAATACATTTTGAGCTTCGACTCAACATCAAATGGGTGTGGACTACGCATGCGCGTGACAGATCCTTCTCGGAAGCGAAGTAAGGTATTGCGTTCAGGGGGTCCACATCAAGAACAGAAAAAGAAAAGTAAGTTTTCTTTTTAATACAACGTTATATTATCTATACTAAACATCAATATATATTTGTTACCGGATAGATAGGTTGTCGTTATCGTAATGCTCCTATTTTGTGCGAAAGGCGACATGAAGGAGCCTCCAAGGAAATGCTTACCAACAAAGCGATGAACAAAAGCTGGGATGATAAAGCAGAATTTCTTTGTCACGATACTTATCAAGACAATATGGAATCATCTTTGCTTACAATTTGGAGTCAATCGATGTCGTTTATTTGCCGTGGTTTTAATTCAACTCAATTGTTATGATAAACGGAAACCAGAAGCAGCATCACAACACCAACATTGCTCATATACATATTCATAAATATCACGTTGTGAGTCTGAACCAGTGTTAAGAATGCACCCAAGGGCGTAACCATGGTATAGACATTGGGGGCCCTCCCCCAGAAATGTAGCTAATTTCCCACTATTCTATGATTTTTTATATATAACAATTGGCACATTTTAACATAGTTTCGAAGACTACATTGACCATTTGAATTCACATTTAAAGGAATCATCTGTGATTACTCAGAGATAGTGGCGGCCCCTCCACAGCTTTGTTTTGGTCAGTTGCTTACTGTTACTTTAAACACAACTATGCTAAGGAAGAGCTAATAGGATAGCTTCCAAGTGTACGGGGGGGGGGGGGGGGGGGGGGGGTTGATTTCTTCCAGGTTATTTTTGTTTAAAGAAAGTGAATCGCTACAATGTGATGCACAAATACTGGACACATGTGTTACCCTTCACAAATTCAAACATAATGGATTTTGTTTCATCAGAGCCATGTCAGGATTTCTAGATGGGATCCGGTGTGGAGACTGTGAGTGCAATGTAGACTGGGCTGAGAGAAGAAACACAATTGCATCTATTGCAGCTGGGGTCCTGGTGAGTTACATCGTAGGTTAATAATAATGAGTATCATATTAAGGATAACAACAACAGATTCCGAAAGGCTTGAAATATGAAGAGTTAAAGGCCTCACATTCATTAAACAAAGATACAACCAGTGTGATATGTTTACGTCATCATTCAATGATATGGCTTATGCGAGTTCCAGGCCTTTTAACATGATGCTTATGAAAAACATTCGATTTCCAAGGGCTTTCTCAAACGTTGTACACATTTTTAAACACTTGTTTTTGTGTTCTCATTTCAGTTCTTCACGGGTTGGTGGATCATCATCGATGCAGCAGTGCAGTTTCCACTTGAAGAACACTTTCACCATGCCTATCACACATGTGGAGTCATTGCTACAGTAGCTTTTCTCATGTAATTTATTTCAGTTGATCCGGCTTATGTCATCTATTCTATTTAACTTCCCTGCTTTTGTACCAATATCTTTAGTTTAGTTCTGATTTCTTAATGTTTAGACATCGTCATCGAATGGTGTTTCTAAACCAAAGCCACCAGAATGAAGTAATGTGTTGATATTCTAGCGGGTTGGTAATATTTTGTCTTGTTGTCTTGTCTAGGATAAATGCTGTATCAAATGGCCAGGTTAGAGGAGACAGCTACAGCGAAGGGTGCATGGGACAGACAGGTATGTTAAAGACAATGTTATGTGTGGTATTTCTAAGTAAAACAGGTCATTGGTGTGGGATTAAATAAGGATCTTGTCACATAACACACTTTCACTTTTGGCAGGAAGGCGTTATTTGACAACATTTTATTGTTGGGGGAAATCATGTCATCAAACCAATCAAAACAAGCAAATCTTCATCTCATGGTGTCTAATAGTATGGAGAATGTAATACATGTAAAGGCCTATGTGTCCAGTTTTTCTCAAGTAAAGGCAGTTTGTGACTCAAGATAAGA
Organism: Lota lota; assembly: GCA_026745465.1. Lineage (NCBI taxonomy): Eukaryota > Metazoa > Chordata > Actinopteri > Gadiformes > Lotidae > Lota > Lota lota. The sequence continues at coordinate 169,723 of JACYXH010000496.1, read as the reverse complement.
TTATGCACAGGGCTAGGGAACAGGCTTTTACACTGACCCACTACTTGGAATGATTCTGTTTCAATTGGATTTTAGGAAGCCAAAGAGGTTTAGCTGGTGTCTGTACTTACGGCAGTTACCCTTTGTTCCGCTTACAAAACACACCCCTAAAGCACTTGCAGATCACATGACAACCCGCCCTGCTTTGTCTTCTTTTGCAGGAGCTCGCATTTGGCTTTTTATTGGCTTCATGCTGGCCTTTGGCTCCCTCATTGCCTCCATGTGGATCCTTTTTGGAGACTTTGTGGTGCATCGTAAGTCCTTAATTTTATTAAGCCCATCTGACCCTTTAGTCAACCTCATATTAACTAGGTCATTCAAGTAAAAATCTTCATTATCGTTACTAAACAATAACGATCAGGAAAATTGTAACACACACACACACAGTGTGTAGCACGTATAGTGAGGTACACAATGACAATATCGCAAATTCTGTGTTTTATTTACGAATGATGTTCTTTTGTTTGTCACAGAAAAGGATTTTGTTTACCCCGGTATCGCTATTTTCTTCCAAAATGCTTTCATTTTCTTTGGGTAAGTTCATTATTTTTACGAACCTCCGACATTTCTACATATTATTAAGTTGAGTATTTTGTGCTAATGACTGTAAAGAAAACATATATCTTGGTAGTCTAATATTCCATTCATCATTTTATTTCAGGGGCTTGGTCTTTAAGTTTGGACGCACTGAGGATCTGTGGCAGTAGCAAATGCTTCATGTGTCTTTACACCATTTATATGCTACACTGTATGGGACACTCCTTTAGCCTATATTTACTTTACATAATTTGCACAGCTTGAAAAAACAACACTATTTATTTTAAATCCTGGTATATTTTTAAGACCCTTTTGGCTATTTTGGACCTGCAGAGTTCAATTGTTCCACATCTTTGAATGTGTCTCTGCAATTGTGTATCTATTTACATGGCTTTACATTGTCTTCTTTAATTTGGGAGCCTCGCAACCGGCAACTCTGTATTAATGTGTCTGTAACATGGTCTCAAAGACCTGTTCTCTGGAGCTAAGATAGTGTGAGGTACACATGATTTATGGTGTATTTCCCAAAACCATACACAAATATATTTGAATGTAGTCGCATTGGAGGTCCTATGTTTGTATTTTCCTAAAATAACACTATGCCGGAACATTCTGATTCTACCATGGGCACTGACATATTGGGTGTGTAGTTACCATGTCTATCTAATGATCATGCTGATTAATTTGTCTACTAAATGAATGACATATTTTGACATTTATGGGAGAATTAAGGGGAGATATTCTCAGCAGTTTACAAGTCTTGCAATCATTCTCCTGCATTAAAATTACTTGCTTACTATAAACAAACTGGTGAAAATGATTTACAGGGACATGAATGGCTTCAGAGCATAAGGCGTTCTCCTCTCCTTTCCTTTTAGTTTTTTCTCTGCAAGGTCGGGAAACTGTAAAACATGTAAATGTAAACATGTAAAACATCTTGGTTTATAACATATACTTTGAAACTTGCAGTGGAAATCCAAATTAATTTCACACCAAACCCACATTTATTTAATGCCAAAATAATTCTAAGAAATTGATAGAAGAATATTTTTGCTCATGACCGTCATTGTTCTGTCATGCGAATCAAACTACGAACTATGTTACTTACTTCCCAAAGCACCTGGTCATCAAAACATTCCCTGTCCTGTGGCGGTTTCCAAAAGTTCCACTTAACTAGCAGTCCTTTTCAGAACAACAAAAGTATGGTTAGGCAAATTGTATGCATGCCGGTCACAAAACGTAAATGCTGTTGGTTCATGACAATGCAGTGTGCTTTAAGGCCACGGTCTTGCATCTGGTGATTTTTACATCAAATTAAAGCAAAATAAAATTAATCAGAAATTCATCTTCTTTGTAGTATAAATGTATGACTTTTCCCTTCAGCACCAGACAAATTGGGTCTTGTCCAATAACTTATGGCTTCCTTTCCATCATTCCATAATCCTTAATCTAGGAGATATAGCCACACATATCACCTGTGATCAATCCCATGGACATACTGAGACTCAGGGTGATGAGCAGAGTGCAAATATGAAACACAGCAAACCGAATTGCCCTGGGAAAAAAAGGAAATAACAGCTAGACCAGTAACCTGACTTCATTGGCGTGTATAGGTAACCATGTAAAGCACAAAACAATTGGTGCATCTTTACGTTGTGAGGTCATCCATATAATTGATTTGCAAGATAAGATGAGCTAGCCATCCAAGAAGGCCTGGAAGTCCATGTACACTCAAAACACCACATGTGTCGTGGCATTCAAAGGCAAGAAGCATATGGTGCTAGAAGACAAAAAGGAATATCAGTCCTGCTACACGAGATTTAAAAGATTACAGCTTTTTGTTTTTTATGGAGAGTGGAAACCTTGAGGTAACGAAGTGCAAGGGTTGATATCACACCAGCGGCTAATCCAATCGTCATGGCAACCCAGGGCAGATTAACTACTGACATTGAAACGCCTACAGCAACCCCTCCAGCAAGTGAGCACTTCTGTATATGATCCTGAGAGACGAAAGGAAACAGAAAAGAAACAACTAACATTTCTCCTCTTGTCCGTATTATAGCATGTACATATATATACATACATACAACTTTCACTAAACAAAAATATAAGACTAATATGTTGATTAAAACTTGGGTTTAAATGTAAATTTCTCTCACAAATGTTAGCACTAGGCCGTACTAAAGTATTTAATTAGCAGATTAAATACCCCCCATTATTACAATATTGCATAGTGGATCATACCAGGTTAATTTTTCCTCTGGGGCTGGTAAACACTGACACTGCGGCGGCGGCCACGGCACTAACAGCCAGGGCTAGGTAGGTGCTCAGGATTATCCTCAGCTTCCTCTCACCATGCTCTACCAGGATGGAGTTGAAGCTGGGCCAGAACATCCACAGAAACAGAGTCCCTGCAGACCACAGACAGTGATTACGTTTTCTTAACTTAGCTCTTAAAGTGAAACTATTTATCTATTTATGTATTCATTTCTTTATTTCATATTAATTTGACAATGCAAACCAAACATGGAGAACAGTCCGGTTTTGCGGTCCACTTTCTCTTTCTCAAAGGGGGTTTCCGATCCTTTCCGATACATGGCCCAAGTGAGCATCAGTCCGAAAAAGGCCCCAAAGGTATGAAGCTGCATGGCACAGTTCAAAGGCCTCACCTAGACATAGAAAATACAGTTTCAAAATGTTTAGATGTTCCACTGAATGCCAAACACGAGATGTACATACAAGGTATATAGTCAAATGGGTTGTATTGTGAACACAGTAACAAGGTGGTTTAAGGGGGAAAGTACACTGGTGGATATGTTATTCTTGCAAATACAAAGTGTACAGTATAGGCAAACATGAGCCTGTACTCTGTGAGGCGAGGCCACTTGTGATGATCTATTGGTCATCACTTAGAGAACGGTGGATAGAACTTCCCGTTTACAACTTGAGGAGCTAAATAAGAGATGAGTATGGATAAGCAGAGGCTCACCTCAAGGACTGTCCGAAGAAGCCATCCATTCAAAATAAACCCCGACACCTCCAGAATGGCAATGAGGATGAGTTGAACAGGGTTGGTCTTTCCAATCACCGTACTCATAGATATTAGGGCAGAGGCTGTGCATATCTCAGCCAAAACCAAACTACGGGAAGAACACAACGTTGCCCTTCAAGTCATCTTCAAAACAAGGTGTGCCTTGTCTTAATAAGGCACACTAGAGAAAATAAATGGGAAAACATACCTTTTCAAATCTATTCGTATCCTTCTACTTTGGAGCCAGGACTCAAAGCCATTGAGGATGATTGACCATTGGATGGCAATCACTGTAACAAGCAAATGTAACGCTGAGCCACTGAAACCATAACGCACCAGAAAAGTGGTAAGAAATCCAAAACCAGCAACCACCATCACGTTCACATCCTGGAACTCTGAAAGAGGGTAAAGTAAAAGTTGTGAACTTTAATCTTGCAAAATCGTCAAATCACTAATGTTCTAACATATAAGTTATTAAAACCTATAAAGGACAGATTTTAAATTTTAGTTCCTGTCATCAACTGGCACCAGCGTCCAACGACGGTCAACTGAGCTTATCGTTGCCAAACAGAAACAGCCCCTCCCCATAATGGCCTATTTACTTATTTTAAATGTTCTGTTAAAATACGACTCTTTCAAATTAACATTTGAAAACCTAGAATAGAAATACCTGCATTAGTATAAGAATAACATTGTTTGTGTAACATGATAAACGTAAACATACATTGTTTTTAAAGAATGTAAAAAAACAAGAAACAAACCAACTATTTTACCTGACCAGAACGACTTACCCGCATACAGTTTGCTGGAAGTATTTCCATACGTAAAGGCATTTGGCTCGAACTCAACGTAAAGGGCATATATTACAATGAATCCAGTTTGCAAAAATAACACCAAAGGTGCCAGACGAGAACGCAAATTTGGTGCGTATTTAGGAGCCATGATCTCCACAGTGCGCACAACTGCCACATTGGAGGCGCATCAGCAGTGGTGTAGGGGATCGAATGGGGCTGATAAGGTGGACAGTTTGTATTGGTCAAGTGAAGCAGTTCTGATGTTTTTACTAAGATTGAATGGCGGAGTATAGGCTAGTCATCATTAGAGCGCGAATTAACTCTTGTATGGCGTTTAATATATATATAAAATACAAGAAAACTTTAATCCAAGAAAGTTTTAGACGCAGGGCAGGATGGGATTGAGCTGTTATTGAAAAACGTCACCTCCTTTATCGTGGGCTAGGGTGCGGGCTGGTGTTGGCTGGAAAATGGGAATTGCGCGCAATGGAGCTGGGGGAGGCCTATGTGTTATAAGCAGAGTGACCGCTTTATATGCTGATGATAAGCATTACTATTTGTTGAGACCGCTAAATTCACAAATCACTTGAAACGTTATTAGGATGTGAAATAACTGAAAGGAATGTAGGCTACTAAAATCCCTGGCCTGCCTTAATCGGAGCTGCACCGCATGATGAAAGAAAATTCAGTTTTTAGGCAATAGGCAGCAGCAATGTACAAAATCTTCCATAGTCACAGAACTCCAATAGAACACAACAGAAGTCAATCACAATATTACAGCAAAGTTTGTCATGCAGGTATACCAATATGCGCTAGTGGATTTGTTAAAACTCTTGTACATTTTCATTTAATGAATCAATGATTTTAGTTACAGGATATAGGCTAACATATTTATATTGTCACATTGTTTCAATGTAATGTAATAAAGAGTGTTATAAATAAAAAGATGTGTAGTAGAGACAATGAACACGGACGTGCGTACACACACGCACCCGCTGCAATGAAAAATCCATAGATATGGCTGCGTAGAAGACGTTGATAACGTAAAACATATTTCAAATGTCAAATTATCTTTCGGTCGATGCTATTCATTGCATCAACTATACATGTTATTGTATCAGTCACAAAATAAATGTCCAAATATGATTGGATATTCGCGGACCAAACAATCCTTGTACAGAAACCACACGCATCATAGCCCGCCCTCGTGGCGTGCTGATTGGACAACCAGAAAAGCCTCAATCTTCTTCTGTGAATTCAATTGGGTGAAGTGTGTGACATTCAAGAAGGGCCTTGCTGTGTACGCCCCATTGCCTCTGCCTATGGCTATGGTGGATGACAACCGAGCGACAAACTATAGAGTAACATAAATGGTTCATCTTTACATCCATCAAAGTGAGAGGCCTCTGTAAATTGATTGGATCTACCACCCGTCTCGCAACTTGACGTGCGTAAATAACACCGCGGCTTGTGCTTATTGAGGCTGCGCCTGGAGAAAAGAGGAGGTCCTTGCAGAGAGTGCTTTATTTATTTCTTTGTTTCCAGGGGGAAAATAATAACATCGACATTTACCATAAGCATTTCATTTATTGTCTCTGTCTGTGCACTCAAGAAAACTGGATAAGATTACAGTGGGTATTCAAAGGCCAAACCGAAGGGGAGGAGGATGAAGCGGCGCAATGCGGACTGCAGCAAACTCCGACGGCCGTTAAAACGGAACCGAATCACCGAGGGTATATACGGCAGGTATATGAAGCCCCGCGGCATCGTAATGATGTCCCCATTGACTGTTCGCACCTTGGGACCTACGCAAATTGAATTGTGCAACACAGATGCCATTGCGGTGTATGTCAGCTTGCTAGCCCCTGATGTGTAGCAATAGCCTAGCTTATGTTAGCTGTATTGCTTGTTGTAGATAGCAGGTAGCGTTAGCTGGAATGAAGGCCTTGAAACAGGCCGTTTTAAATCACACCGCAGAGGCTCTCTGCCACATTTGACCACATCTTATAAATCGGAATTCTGTATGCACAGCCATTTATATTTTTAACAGTGGACAATGCGAGCTAACTTGAGATGTTGTTTGTTTGCTAGGAGTGTTGTTAGCCAAGAGTGCTGACAGCTACCAAGACTGCAGTATTGTCACCTCATTGCCAAATTCATAACCGGCGCCTCTTTCATCCAAAAGCAATGTAACAAATGCCTATGCCATTATTAACACTGCATTAAACGTGGCCCATGATCAGTTTTGTTTTGGTAGTGGATGGCTGCTGTTAGCTGTCTGCCTTGGCAACTCAGTTATTATGTCAATCGCCAGCTGTCATATCCAGCCCCACCTGACAGGTCCCACCTGTCTTTGACTTCCTACATACCAGTCAAAAGGCTAATTATAGTTGCTTTTGTCCAAACAGATGAGGAGGCACACGTTTTACGTAGACAGACGTAGATGCTGTTGAACGTGAACTAAAGTGCGAGTCAGTACTATTATACACATCTAATCTCTCATACAGCAGCAGTAGCCTGTGCAAATACTTCTCATGCCCATACTTGATAATGGCCCCCCTTACCCCTCCACGCACACAGGCTTTTGATAAATGTGCACGGCGGTATGATTTATGATATTTTAACAACGATCTGCCATGTGTTCCCTCCAGGGATGTACCCTTATTATTTGTTATTGTCGGCATGTAGCATGTACGTACATAAAGAAAAAACACAGAAAAGGGTATTGTCAATTGTGCATATCTTTCTGACCAAAGTCATGCATGTGTCTTCCACTTCAAGTCTTCTTTTGTTTAATTTCTGTTTATGTTCTGTGTGTTTCTGATCAGTACCTTCCTGTATTTGAAGTTCCTGGTGGTGTGGGCACTGGTGCTGCTGGCAGACTTTGTGCTTGAGTTCAGGTTTGAGTACCTCTGGCCATTCTGGCTCTTTATCCGGAGCGTGTACGACTCGTTTCGATACCAGGGGCTGGTGAGTGGCTCTCTTCTGATGCTTCAAAACCGTCCTTTCATGAGTCAGGGGGGAAAACAGCATTTTCATTATTATTGATAATTCCTCTTGGATACACTCAATAATACTTGATGGTGACCCTCATGCTAATAGCTTTAACCAAGTGCAAAACATAACCTGTGACTTGTAGACTTATGTGATCATCCTTAAAATACCCACCCTGATCGCTTAGAGTTGAGATGTTTCTAAAATATTTGTGTCCACGTTTAGTGGGTAACATATGCTATTTCGATTTTGATTGATCTATTGATTGAATTAGACCTCTGGGATTTCTGACTTGATTTGTAACATGTTGATGCATGAAAAATGTAGGCTATTTTAAATGCTTTTAAATGTTTTACATTTGCCTCAAGCTGTATAGGCATATGTTTACATACTCTTTACCCATAATTTCAAATTCAAGCTTAGTTGATGACTTTTCAACATAATTATTATGAAACATGTTTTTCTCTAACTACTTCTGATCATTTTTGCATCTTTCTTCTACAGGCCTTCTCAGTGTTCTTTGTGTGTGTGGCGTTTACATCGGACATTATATGCCTGCTTTTCATCCCTGTGCAATGGCTGTTCTTTGCCGCCAGCACCTACGTGTGGGTCCAGTATGTGTGGCATACAGGTAGGGCCTGCATCTCTTTCTGCACCTTGATGTGCAATGTGGGGTTGGAGCACTGTGGTTGGTGTTGAGAGTGTAAATGGTTGGGAACGTTCTTCATTTGCTCATTGTGTCGATTGGGAGCAAAGCTATAATGTGTGGAAATCCGAAGACTTTACGTCCAGCGAACACAGGCTTTGTCCGGATTCTTGCATGCATTTTAACACATTCGTTTAATATACCCTGCCTACAAATGCCACTACAAATGCCAATGCAAATGCCAATGCTGGACAACCTGGTCATATAGATGACATGTCATCATACCTTGTTTCACATTCGGTGCTAACATTCCAAGAAGGCAGTAAAAGTGTTATCAGCGCACAATGTGCCACCCTACGTGCAAAGAAAAAGCGAACTTCTGAGAACTCTGCGTGGCATATGGAAGTGATCGGCGGGGCCCGGATCAGGTGTCTGATTTACCCCTGTGTTGACCAACGGCCTGGTGTCAAATTGAGCTCCCAGTAGCAGTGATGGTGGGGGAAGGGGTGACAGAAGGGGACCCCAGTAGCTCTCTGACCCCACCACTATTTCCCAGTGACGGTGTTCACATCCGTGGGATGTCACAGAGTATTAATATCCCTGTATCATTCCACCACCAGGTGGTAACTGTGCATAAAGATTTAATCCCAGGGGACAATAGATGGTTTCTATTCTTTGACCACTAAGCCTGTGTGTTCAGAAGCAATGTAAAAGGAATATTTTGTACAGATTTTGCTCTAGAGACAGTATGGAAATGAATAATGTGTGTGTCTGTCTACCTAAATACGATAATGTTGCTAAATAAGTCACGCATTAGTCATCATCTTGAGTTGTTCTTATCTGTGTATTCATCTGCCGTCTTCTGTGTCCACAGAACGAGGGGTCTGCCTGCCCACGGTGTCGCTATGGATACTCTTTGTGTACATAGAGGCAGCAATCCGATTCAAAGACCTCAAGAACTTCCATGTGGACCTGTGTCGCCCATTTGCTGCACACTGGTGAGCCAATGTTTGCTCTCTAAGCTAGAGGCAGGGGCCCTTGCCCAATGAGTGGTTTGTTAGGCACAAGTTTCATTCGTCCGGTTAGTTTTCCCCATTAAGCAGGCAATCAATGAATATCCTGCCAACGTACCATAAAGCAACACAAAACAATCCGACATGCAAACAAACTGATGTAACAACTCGTGTTGGAACAATGTTCACCCTCACCTGTACTGACATTAGTTGGCATTATGCAGATATCAAAATACAACCGCGGGTCAACCAAGGAAAGGGCTTTGGTTATACACGTCGCGCTAACATTTGTAAGGTCATTCATTGTGTCACGCTAAGGAAGTCTAATAATCTCAGGAGCTCTGAGAACCCTTGAGCTGGATTTAGATTTGTGTATTAGCCTACTTTATGCTGTGTAACTGGACAGTTCACACAATCACAACAAGGAATATATTTTGGAATGATGACTGCATCTACTTCACCTCAATGTTTACGTAGTCAACCCCATGTTGGTTTTCGATTGGGTTTTATTTAAACTTGCACAATTTGTCCCCCCTTCCACTCTTTTAGCATCGGCTATCCGGTGGTCACGCTGGGGTTCGGCTTCAAGAGCTACGTCAGCTATAAGATGCGTCTCCGGAAGCAGAAGGAGGTGCAGAAGGAGAACGAGTTCTACATGCAGCTCCTGCAGCAGGCGCTGCCCCCAGAGCAACAGATGCTGCAGAGGCAGGAGAGGGAGGCGGAGGAAGGTGCGTTAATCAGACATACATGATGTATACATGCATGCATGCATACTCGTATCGACATATGTGGTACCTTACATCGCCCATCACTGGTCTGTATCGCTGGTACTTGGCATCAAAACCTTTCCCTCGCTACAAGATTTTTGGACTTCATAATACTTTCATCATCACAACTATACAACCATGGCGTGGGGGGGGGGGGGGGGGGGTTCCTAAATGTATCGATGAATTCTCTCTCAAATAATTGTTTTTGTTTCAGACTGTATTTTATTTGTCTTCAATCTCATGGTAGTCTTGAATGAAGTGCTGGTGGATGGGAGCTGTAAGGATTTTCCCGCCTGTGTAAAATGCACACGATGTTCAGGTTGATGGGGGGTAGTGATGTGCTCCGGAAGACAGACAGATCCTGGGTGAAAATGGGATCAGCCTGATATGTTCCCCACATGCGGTTTTTAGATGGCGCTCTACTGGAAGCGCTTCTCAAAGATGAGATGGAGCTCTACTTGAATATAAGATGTGCACCGGATGCTGATTTTAATATTCCTGTCATTCTAACGCGTGTCCTCTTCTGCCATTCCGCTACCCCCCCCCCCCCAACCCCACAGCAGCCGCTAAAGGATTGTCAGAGACGGAAGCACCCCCAGTGTCACAGAATGGCGCTCCAGCCAATAAAAAGACCTCACCCCCACTGGCGGAGCTGGAGTACCGGGAAAAAGGCAAAGACGGCAGAGGAGGAGGGGGCAGCGGGGACGCCAAAAAGCAGCAGGGCAACCACAACAACAACAGCAGCAGCAGCAGCAGCAGCAACATCCTGCCGTCAGGCGCGGACTCTAAACTCCAGGAGATGGAGTACATGGAGAACCATATGAACAACAAGAGACTGACCACAGAGCTGGGCAGCACCGAGAACCTGCTGCTCAAGGAGGACAACAACTCCTCTTGTTCCTCCTCCTCGTCGTCCTCGTCCTCCTCCAAAAACTACAAGAATGCCAGCAGCAACGCTGCGGTGGCGCTCAACTCCTCGCCGCGCGGCCACAGCGCCTCCAACGGCAGCGTGCCCGCCGCCGCCGCCGCCGCCACCACCGCCGCCGCCACCACCGCCGCCGCCACCTCCTTTTCCTCGTCCACCTCGACGGGGAAGAACGAGAAGAAGCAGAAGCAGCCTGCGGCGGGGAAGGGGACGTCAGGGGGCGCCCACAGGGACCCCACAGATAACTGCATCCCCAACAACCAGCTGAGCAAGCCAGAAGCGCTGGTCAGGTGAGAAACACACACACACACACACACACACACGCACAGTTCCTTAAGTGTTTGTGTGTGTGAAGGGGTTTTGTTTTAATCGGGGTGAATGGGAAGTTATTCCTCCATGTTCATGCAGCCTTTCTATTGCGCTAAGCTAGACGGCTCCGTGCACTTAAACATGCAATGACAGATTTTCAATCATTGCCGTTCTACGGCTGATCAAGTGTCTGTTGACCCACTTTCTGGTGTTTGATTCCAACATGAAATTCTCCTCGCGCGCAGACATTTGTTGAAGCCATCTGTCACGCCTGGAAAATACACATGCTTTACTTCGTTGCTCTCTACAGTGTTGTTTTGCTTGTGCTATGGATTTGGTTCCGCTATTTTATGAAAATTTGTTATTATTTGTGTTTTCGTGTGTCAGAAAATGACCCACGCAGACTAATGCGTTATTGAATTGTAGCTCAATGTTCTGAAACAATTTAATTAGCGCAGTGTTTTTAATTATTTTTGCTCAGAGACAAAACGTTGTCAGATGTGTAAGATAGTCAATGCTGATTTTACTATCATGATGTTTCCTGATATGCTGCCAACTGCTTTGCATTTTTGCTACAGTTGCATGTGGTAGAATAACTCAGGAGGATGTTCTGAGGGTCCAGGTGATGTAAAATATTCTCTATATGACTCGACTCCTGTTATTATATGACCAAATAACTTCCAACCTATGGCGGACAAGACCTGGCCTTTCTCCCCAAGCCCTTCTTCCAACACACCTCCTGACTCGTATCATTGGTCAGCAGTTGAATGCATCGCAGGACCTGTCCCACATGGGTTCTCCTCTGTGTCCACCCCGCTAGGCTGGAGCAGGATGTGAAGAAGCTGAAGGCGGACCTGCAGGCCAGCCGGCAGGTGGAGCAGGACCTGCGCAGTCAGATCGGCTCCCTGGGCAGCTCCGAGCGCTCCATCCGCTCAGAGCTGGGCCAGCTGCGGCAGGAGAACGAGCTGCTGCAGAACAAGTGAGTGCCGGTGGGTGGTGGGTGGTGGGCTTGCGGGCGTGTTCGGTGTGGTGGTGGGCCCGTGGGCGGCGGGCCCGTGAAGCCAAATTGAAGACAGACACGCTATTGCTTGACCTTAAACGTTATTCCAGTACAGAAAAACTCGGAGGCAAATCAACAATGGTAGTGGTGTTCAACTGGCTGTGTTGGTCACTGACAACAAAACCACCAGTGCTTTTTGTTTATTGACAATAGCGGCACTTGTCTTGTTAAAATTCCTGTTGTAGTTGCAAAAACAAAGCCTGTATGTCCCTGCAAACCAGACCGTGGTGATGGGTTGAGGTGTTGCATAGTGCACCACGTTGTGTTAGCTCATCATTCTGGCACCACAACCCTACCAGTGCCATGGCACCCAACAGCCTCATTAAAGGTCACTGCATTCAAATACTCTATTTGTATTGCTTAGCTGAGCTCTCTGTAAATGTCAAGCATTGCATGGGGTCCATTAAACACGTTTAGCATGTTGGTAGTTTTTAAAATGAACGTATGATCATTGGCTGACATACAAACAGAGCAATATTTTGAAAGGTTCATAATTCTAAATGACCTATTTACCACCTCCTAGACACAAATCTCTGACCTTTTGGCAAATGTGAACACAACATGGCTATCTCATAACTACTTCCAATCAAATGCTTTCGCATTAAATATGAAAGGAAAGGAATTGCTTCAAAATGCCAAGAATAGAATTTCCGGTCACTTTCCCACTGCCAACTACTTGGAGCCAACTATAGTAGACTCTTGTTTTACTTTGAGATGATGCCCTGCATATCTTTCTATATTAGGACCTTCTATTCGAGGGGACCTTTACACTGGGAATAAACATCTGTCCTGGTGGTGACAGTATTTTTGTCAGGCATTTATTATTATTATTAAGCTTGGCATGAATCCGAGGCAACTGGAGGACAATTTAAATACGATTTAGATGTTTAATTATTGGAATGACTCTTACAATGTGTTGGTTTAATCGGACATGGGTGAAGGTCTGGCTACATTATTTATGTTCACTAAAAGCAGAAGATACACACACACACACACACACACACACACACACACACACACACACACACACACACACACACACACACACACACACACACACACACACACACACACACACACACACACACACACACACACAGGAAGTTGTCTTCACAGTACCTTCCCGCTGGCTAACATATTTATGTGTGTGTGTTTAGGCTCCATAATGCTGTTCAGGCCAAGCAGAAGGACAAGCAGGCAGTGGGCCAGCTGGAGAAGAGGCTGAAGGCGGAGCAGGAGGCGCGCGCCACTGCAGAGAAGCAGCTCGCCGACGAGAAGAAGCGCAAGAAGCTGGAGGACGCCACGGCGGCCAGGGCCGTGGCGTTGGCCGCAGCCTCCAGGTACAACCGCCCACCCTCTACACAGGTTGTCTCCGATCCTGGCATTAACACTGTGGAACCCCGCTGGCTAGAATGACGATTTAGCATTTGTTGTTCAGGACAACATGACTGTGCATATGTTCCGTACACTGTTATTTATGTAATGCCACGATATCTTGAAAGTGGTGTTAATTGCACAAGGAACGCTTGATAAGTGTGGAAAAATATTGCTCCATATGTTGGATACATGCGATTTCTCATGTGAGTGCGAGCACATTAAGTTGAATAGAAGTCATTTTTAGCTGTATTGTGAAATGAATGAATCGTAAATGTGTTTAAGGGATTTGGAGGGGCAGAGAGAGGGACAACCGGGGCCAATCTGTGGGTTATACATGCATACCTCCCAACAGGCATTCGTGGAGAGTTATTTAAAGAGTGACTAAGATCTGAATGTGACCATCTGACTGTTCCTTGGCGTTCATGGTTGTTGCCTGTTCTCTGCAGAGGGGAGTGTACAGATACGCTGCGGAGGCGCATCACGGAGCTGGAGACAGAGTGCAAGAAGCTCAGCATGGACATCAAGCTCAAGGAGGACCAGATCCGAGAGCTGGAGATGAAGGTGCAGGTGAGCCTTTATGATCATTGTAATACAGGCGCTATCTATTTGCAGGGGAAAATAATTTACATTATTTGCACAAGCAGAGCGTCATACCCACCTTTCCAAATAACCCGTCACAACACAATCTTTTTGAATGCAAATGGCATTTTGACCAACGTCTTCTTCTTCCCCTCGTTTGTTTTCCTTGTCTACGTGGGGAACTCCCAGGAGCTTCATAAGTATAAAGAGAACGAAAAAGACACGGAGGTGCTGATGTCGGCACTGTCAGCCATGCAGGATAAGACCCAGCACCTGGAGAACAGCCTGAGTGCAGAGACCCGGATCAAATTGGACCTCTTCTCAGCGTTGGGCGACGCCAAAAGACAGCTCGAGATCGCACAGGGTCAGCTTACACACACACACACACACACACACACACACACACACACACACACACACACACACACACACACACACACACACACACACACACACACACACACACACACACACACACACACACACACACACACTGTTATGAGCTATCGGCAGGAAAGCTCTGTAGACTGTAAATGGTGTTATTGCAACTTGACGACGCAGTCAGTTGCCATATAGTTTTATGCCATAGTAAAAACGTAGTACCCTATGGTGGGTAAGCAATGGGGTGGCATTTACGTTTTTTATCACAATACCTTTATGGCCTCCTCTAAGAATAAATGATCATATAAAGCTCCAATAAAAAAATAACATTAAATGACTTATTGCCTGAAAAGTGAATTTCTTGGCTCACTTCCTTAATCCTACAACTGTAGAAAGAAACTGTATCACAGTTTCTTTCCTATGATGTAATATGTCAGCCCAACGTCTCATGTGGCTCTTCTGCTCAGATCAGTTCTCTAAATCGACACAGTTTCGGAGTCAAAATGTTTTCCTTTGCGACTCTTTGACCATGGCTGACTTGGATGGCGCTCCTCTGTGGTCCCACAGGGCAGATCCTGCAGAAGGACCAGGAGATCAAGGACCTGAAGCAGAAGATCGCAGAGGTCATGGCCGTCATGCCCAGCATCTCCTACACGGCCGACAACAGCAGCATGTCCCCCGTGGCTCCCCACTACTCCTCCAAGTTCATGGACACCAATTCCTCCGGCCTGGACCCCAACGCCTCCGTCTACCAGCCCATGAAGAAGTGAACGCTTCCCTTCCTCTTCCTCCAGCCATTTTCCTGTCTTTTCTCTCTTTCGTTTTTGGGTTGTGCAGACCGACCAACAGTCTGCAGTGGAGAACATGGGGTTTTCTTCACTTTTGTTCTCCCTCGTCGCCAGGTCAGAAGGATGTTGTATCGTGTGACTGTACTTGTTGTAGTTAAAACAAAAGACAAAAAAAACCAACTTTTAAAAAGACATCACGTGTCAACTAGGAATCCGTTATTTTTTTCTTCCTTGTTGTGTCTAGTGAAACCTCACAGAATCGGGCATGTATCCATAACACCAGAACTTCTTTGCATCACCTCACCACCACCACCACGTCTTCAACCAGTCAACTGCTTTGCAGCCTTGGGGAATTGCTGAATTTAGCTAACTTCTTACTGCTGAAGTTGTTATACGGAGCTCTCACTTCTCAGATCTGAAAATTCCCCTTTGGAAAAATGAGGATGTAAGCATCCGGAAAACCAGTGCAAAGTTCTCAA
The DNA here is from genome assembly GCA_026745465.1 of Lota lota. Classification (NCBI taxonomy): domain Eukaryota; kingdom Metazoa; phylum Chordata; class Actinopteri; order Gadiformes; family Lotidae; genus Lota; species Lota lota. The sequence goes on along the minus strand of JACYXH010000496.1, from coordinate 154,004 downwards.
AGAAGACTTTGCAAGCGTGAACATTCTTTGCAGTGAACACAGCAGTGTGCACATATTTAAATTGGCAGGGGTGTCAAAACAAACACAACAAAGGGCATTGAATCTTCTCCATCACCAATTTAGCAGTTTGATTTCTTGATCTGCCGCATTATTTTTCAAAAGAGATGAATGCATCAAGGAAAGTTTGAGTATTAAAATCAGTTTTGACTGTTTTTCTCCCCCAGCATAGTCCTTCACCGGCTATTATCCCAGTGCCTTGAGACTGGACTTAATTATTGATTTTCAGATGAAGCCATCCTGATTTAAGAGTAACCTGGTTACCAGGGTTACTGATTGGTTGTTTGAAAAAGTGGCCCTTCTTTTATAACTTAGGTACATTGTTCTTTCATTGATCCCAACAGTTACAACAATAATCGGAAGGATACAGAAATCGAGGTGCATTTGGTCCTCTTTCTACTTCGCCTTGCTCTTATCCCAAACCTGGTTATTTTCATAATAGGTTGATGTAATGTAAACCACTGCTTTTTGCACACAGTTGTAAAACTGTGTTTGCATGCCCACCGAAACATGTATACACTCCCTTAATTTAGCTCCATGCAACACTTTTTTAGAAAATAATTTGGATAAAATTCCACTGCTAAAACATGTAAAGGGAAAATGAGACGAGACTGCACTGCAATGTGTAGACATACATTGCAGTCTTGTACTTTATTTGGAAAGGCCAAATTAATAATTGTGCAGCCTACTATTGCAGTGAATAATCTTCTCCTTCCCTAGTTTAACAATATTCCACTTAATTACATGTGCCAAGAATGGGAGTAACATATGCTTTCTGGGAATGTAACACAAATGCATCATTTGAAGCATTTCAGAAGTCCTGTTAAATATCAGTGGAATGAAGTTGTGTCAATCTGGAGACAGTGTGTCACCTGTTTGACCACAGTTTACTTCACATAAAGTAAGGGACTAGGAAATCATAATTGTTCTGTGAATGTGACATGCCTGAGGGAATGATGTTCAAACCAGTTTTTCTCTGTCCTTTTGGTATAATTTTGTGCAGGGTGATGTTGCTTGAGTGACGTGGTGCTGAGGTCATCCGAGATGGTCATTGTTGTGTGTGGTTTTCACCTACTATATATGGGTAATCTTGTTTTACGCAGCTATGCCATTGGCTTCTGAAAATAATAATTACAGTTTAGTCAGCTGGTTGGTCAACAGATGTTGAAAAGTTTTTGTTTTCTGTGCCCAGTCACTGCTATTGTTTCAGTCCCAAATCTGACCGTGGCTACAGTCTTGCTCTGTGAGGTTTACAAGGAATAAACTTTTTTTTTCTTGCAAATGGTGCCAGGTGGGTTTCTATTTTACTTTACAGGATTCTTGGTTTTATTCACTTTATTTTATGTGTACTGCGTTGGATTAAAAGCATCTGACGTGGCCAAATAGTAATATATAAACGAAATTTCCCACAAACTGCATTGGATTAGTCTTGCCAGCAGGGGGCAATGTCATTCCATTTGGTTGATAGACTTCCTCAATGTGTTTTACGATTGAATCATTCATTAATTTGGTTCCAAATGATAAAATCCAATTTACATTTACATTTCATTAATCAATTTACATGCCACTGGAATTTGAATATATTAAGACTAAACTCGAGAAAATGGCCTTGCTGATACATTACTAGAACATAATAGATTTACAGTTAGATTTACCAACCGACTTTTTAACTGAGAAAGAAATTTTTGTTTCCATGATTACATTTGTCTCTTTGTCTGGATATTTCACAGCTCAAAGTAATCTTTCAGGGAACTCGCGCAGACTTCTGGGCTAGAGATTTTACTTTGTGATAGAAGTATGAAGGGAAATTAATTAGGGCTTGATACAAATTTTGATTCTAGCGACAGAATCAGAAAACACTACGTCAAGGACATTCGGTTTGAAGACATCAGAGAGGCCCTCCTTGTTCAGCAATCCCATTGTCCGATGCTTTCCAAAAGCGTGGAATTAGTCAAGACGTGCACCTATGCACATTTTGTGTTGCTATGAGTGATACCCATGTTCAATTGATTTAATCCGTAGTCTTACAAAGGTTTTTGTATTCCGGATTCTGGACTCAAATGTTACGTTGAACCAGCTTTTTACTGTGCCTCCCTAACTGATTTTCATAAAACAAAAGTCTGGGCGCTGAAAAGCCTTATATCGAGCATATATGAGTCGGCCTAGGCATATCAATTGAAATATATTACTATTCAGCAAAGTCTAACAACCTTAACGGTATAAAATGTCAAATTAAATTCATAGTAGGCTAGTGTGTCGATGTGTCACACACAAATTGTTGCCATGCGACTCTTGACTTTTAAATGACTCTGCATAATTATAAAGCAAATGTGGCAACGGTTTAAGTAGTCATTTAAATATTAATAAAAGTGCGATTACCAGTGTCAACTGATAATGACATTCAGATATTTAGTGCAAAGTGATGGAGCTGAATAGAAAGGGGGGGGGGGGGGGGGTAAATAACAGCAGCTGAGACCGCCTCGCTCGCGTGACTCTAACACGCGTCACCGCATTATCTGGTTAATTTGCATACGTACGACCGCCCAGAGGGGCGAACACGATAATCCATCGATTCAGAGCTGTCTGGAACCAGAGACAGGGAAGGTCGGTAAAAGTTTCGTTTGGACAAGGTTGTGAAACGAGTTAAGTGCTTCCAGTGATAGGGACGGACGCTTGTTGGGCTCTTTGCCCTACTTTCGGATTACAATATGGATGCGTTGAAGTCCGCGGGAAGGGCAATTATTCGGAGCCCCAGTATTGCTAAACAGTCTTGGGGTGTGGGCAGACATAAAAGTAAGTAACACGCGATTACTGTCTGGTTCACGCGTTAACGTTATGCTAACTAGTGCTAGCTATATGCCGCTGCACCACGTTAGCCTCAATCATGTGTTACTTTACTCGTTAACAGTGTCGCGTTGAGAATGCTACATGTCGTTAGTACGCTGTTGACACAACATGTGTCCTGGAAACCAATGGTCCATATCCTGCCAGTATAATGCCTCTTAACAGGACCGTATAATATGTCATTGTATAAATGAAGTCTAAATGAATGTCAAGCATTTCAACTTGGACGTCAATCTTATGTCACTGTGCCGGGTTCCTATTTTGAACCGAGGAACGAGTCTATATGTTTCTTAATTTACTCAGGTTGAAAGTTTGAAAGTCTTCCTCGTGAAGTCTTGTCTGCCACGTCGCTCTACAGTAATGACAGGTTTGCAAATTATAAAATGGTTTTGGATCATGAAACAATCATTTGGAAATATTTAATTCTGAATCATTAAGAATCACAAAACAAGGTGTGGAGAAACTGAAATAGTTGTAATATGAGTAATGATTTGACGATACAGGCAACGCTCTGTTGCTAGGCGAGACATAATGGGTCAACCTAATTGATAGGGAAATTTATCTGAAGTAAGATCCAGTACAGAGAGATATTTGTGATGTTTTTAAGACCTCTGTGTTATACTACGTAACGTAGACTACCCCAAATTAAGGGTTTACATATCATCATGCAGCAATGAAATCTGTGTATTCTCCGTAGCTTTTGTGGGACGGATTCAGCTGACCGCACAGACCGTGTGTGCGTTCGCTCCGGCGGCTACACATGATCACTACGATAGGATGCCTTTCAAACCCAATTCAGCCGCTTGGTTGCCTTAATCGTTACACAAAGAACAATCCATCCTGCCAATTTCCCTGCCTTTTCCCTTTTTATTCCACAATAAAACAGTTTCCAGCAAGACACAACACGTGGCTGGCTTTGGAATCTACAGGTTTCGTTCCCTGTCATCTAGGAGTATGTATGGAGGATTCCTCTAGACAGTGACACTGCATCAACGTTTAATTGGTGTTAATTTATTGCAAGTAGAAACTTTTTAGTCTAATAAATATTCATCAACACAATAATGATGAGTCCTATGATTAACAGCTCTGTTAACATTATTACTCTGTGATCTACACTTCTGTAGATCACAGTACAGGGACTATATTTGGAATGTGGCGTCCATGTCATTTCCTGCAGAGTTCTGAACATCTCAGTCGCTTTCTGGCAAATTGCTGACAAGGGTTCCTCCCCTCTCAATAGCAACCATTTTCGATGTAAAATGTTGTATTGTCTCAAAGGCCTTTTCTTCCCCTGCTATACTGAAAGAATGTGTTAGGGAGAGGACCTTTGTCTGCATGCAGCATGCTTGTATGCCTCCCACATCGCTTGACAAGGCGCTGTCTTTTGTTTGTAATTGGTGTTGTCAAAACAAGGGAGGATGTCAGACCGTTAAAGCTGCAACCATGGTTAATGGCTGATTTAAAGTGGACCATGCATGGTTACACACTGACACACTGACACACTGTTGCCCTGCACTGATCTGACATCTTGATGTGTCGGTTAGTTAATGAGTTGTATAGGGCGCTGGATCATCATGCTGTTTTATGGCTTTTATCACTTTTTCTTTGTACTGGTGCTAAATAATATATTTCCGAATGGCAATTCGATGGATATAGAATGATGGTTGGTTACGTCACATGTTCTGGTTCAAGTGTTTCGGTAAGGTCCCTCTACTTTACCCCTGTGGGCCTAGTGTTGGCCGGCAGTGAGTCCCCTACACAAAGTCCTCCAAACATCCCACCAGGCTGTAATGGAGATTGTTTCCTGCAGGGCTCCTTTATGGAGTTGTAAAGACCCCAGTGATTTACAGTGTGTTGTTAAATTCTCCGATTTGATCAGAGAAATGACATAGCAGATATTTCATCTTCTTGAAAGATCACTGCTTAGCTCCTGATTTAGGAAACATTTTAGCTAACTGTAGTTGTGTTCTTTCTAGGAGTAAATAGCACATTGGCAGTTGGATACCCTGTTAACTTATTTAGGAAGTATTGATTTCATCTCCTATAGCCGTATAGTTGCCAATGGCACAACAGTCTTGCTGTTCACCCCTGAAAGTAAGCCTGTGCTGACTGAATGAATACAACCTGATGCTATTTACAGCAACCCTTCATTTAGGAAGTATGTATTTCCACTGTGTCCTTGGATGGCAGAAAAGCCTCCGATATGATGCTTGTATACTAGTGGTCCTTTTGCCTCTAAATAATACACACATGCACACTCACATTTCGCCACTCTGATCAGAATAAATCAGAATAGGGGACCCTTGATTCAGTTCACTAGCACCCCTTACACACACACACTCACATCCCCCACACCCTTTTACAGTGAGGATGAGCTGGTAATTCAGGAAAGTCTCGCTCTTTCATTGCTCTCCGGGTTTCGGCAAGAGATTTGCACAGTAGGGCAGCCTAACTATTTGCTTTTAACCTTGCCCTCAGATTTGCACAAAATGCTGACCTGTAGAACAGCCTTGACCAGCTGTTGTCAATTTAGATTGATGTTGCATGCATCGCTACATGCTGGGTAGGCCCCTCTGAGAGCCACAAGAGAGATCCCTGCTTCACCAGGGATTACTGGTGAAGTCTGCAACTCCTGACTCCTCCAGCCACACATGATCCACCCCAATCTGGCTTTCTTGAATGTGAAGACCCCTGGAATTAAAGGGAAATGAGGAAATGGGGAAAAAGGAGATTCATATTTTCTTGTCAACACTTCATTTCATCTTTACTTTGCCCTGTTATCTTGCTTGTCTGCCCCCAAGAGTAACCAGCAGACACATCATAATCATTTACCGTACACCGCAATATCCAGATGTGGCAGCAACAACAAATAATCAAATGTAATTTTCTGTAGCAGGGCAACGCTGGAGATTACATGCATAGAATGATAAAGAATAATATTTCACTTTACCGTCTAGTCAAAAAACATTTCTGCTCCATGTTGTGATGATGTGTCCTTTAATGCATGGATTCTTGGAGAGAGAGGCCAAGGGAAGACATTTTGACCTCAGCAGGATGTTGGCTGTATTCCCTGCCTTGGTGTATTGCACTCCTCATCTCTCTTTCCTCATCTCCTACTCCTCAGTTCCCTTTTATTCTTCCTGGTGGATTTGACATCCTCTGAATGATATGTGTCCTAATGCTGGGACTTACAAGCCGCCGATAAGACTCTTCTTATCCCTTGTAAATCCCTGGCCACGGCCAACTGGAATGGTTTTGGATTGCCACCAAAGATGGCACTGATAGCTACACACTTAGGTAACACTTCCCCCCTTCTCTCACGTGGGAATTGGTGTCTGTATGATACCGCGCTGCACGACGCGTTTGGCCTGTTGCTCTGTGATGTAGGCTGACGTAGGCTGACGAGCAATATCTTGGTGCACAAGGACAGAGAAGGAGAGATGAGACATTGGCTGCTGTACATAGAAGAGCACCATAAATCATGCTTTGTATCAACTGTTAGCTGACTTTGTCATTTGTATTTAACGTGTGCGTGTATGCATGCGCACGCGTTTCCTGTCACTGCTTCCTGTACTGTTAAATAGCTGCTCCATGTGTATACTGCCTTACAGACAGTAAACACCTTACAGTGTGCCCTACTTAAGCAACAATGTAGTAGGGCGACATATGTCTCAACCCTGCCGGGTGTAACCGTCTGGTTTTAATGTGGCATTTTTATTTAGTATTGTTCAAGGACTTCATCCTTTGGAATCTACCTCCACTGCGTCTGTAGTGGTCACTATATAAGCCCTGATAAAAATCAGCCTCCCAGATGGCTCTTTACCCTGTGGTCTCCAGACACGATTGATGAGTCAGCAGGTCCCTTAAATTGGCCCAGTTCCGACACAACGGAGCAAATGCCTCTTCTGTGATTTGTTGTATTTTCGCTGCTTCAGGGTCAGTGGAGAGGTAATTACTATTGACAAACTCAAGCATACCCAAACACGAAGTGCCCCTGTTCAGTGCTTGTTTGTTTAACACTGCCTCGTCAAAGATTGAGCCATGGATGAGTTACATGCAGCCAGGCAGAAGCGCTGCGTTGCCTGTTTTCAAATGACACCGGTTAACTGAAAACTCCAATCGAAGACCGAAGAGGCTCCTTTCACCCTGTGTCCTGCAGTGTGTTTGGAGAAGCAACAACACAGGCAAGCTGGCATCTTCTTCTTCCATCCCTGTCAGTGAATAGATGGTCAGGTGGGAGGCCGACCCAACCGGCCCACGACAAAGCACCCCTCACAACGCCGCATTGTGCTACAAGCTCAGTGACATCACAGGAATGCTTTAGGTATTTTTCTCTCTCCTCCCAGTTGCTCTTTGATTGAACCCCCACGTAACGGCATGCAGGCATGCGTCAATGCACACCACGGAAGCTCCTATCAGTCTCTACAAAGAGGGCAAACTGTTGATACAGCAGGCTGGACTCACTACTCCACCAGGAACCATTAGGGATTTTTCCAGCTGGCAGTCTTAGTGTTATTTTTATGCAAAAAAACAAGTATGTCGACACCTGTGTTAGCCCAACCCCGTACTCATCCGTGACAGGTATTTGTTGTTGAATATGCAACCCATGTGACTAAAGAGCACCATGCACAAAGTTTACATGTTTGGTAAGCTTTGTAATTATGTTCTCCAGCCCTATACTGCAGAGGGGGGACGCTGTTTATTTAATCTTGGAGTCCTGTGTGATGGAACGTGTCACTCCGGCTCCCATGTGAAAAGCAGCAGGTCTGACGCCATCTAAATCAAAGGCCTGTAACCTGAGTCATTTGTGGCCATTGAACCGGTTTCACCTTGTGAGGCATGCGTGTAATTGACGTGCGCATCTCCCTCACCTCCACCTGTAGATGGCCTCTTAGTAGGCCTTCGTTTTATTTTAGGGAAATAAATCCATGGTGTCGAGCAGGGCATAACATCTAGCAGTGGAGGGTTTGAAGTCGGAGGCTCGGAGCCCAGCCAGTGGTGAATAAAGAGGAGGACAAAGCTCTCAGGCATTCGGTTTTATTAGTGCTTCTTTCATTTTTTTTCTCTCACTCTCTCAAACCTGCTGCATTAAGTAAACTACTCTAACAATGCCTGTGCTCACAGTGTAGTGCTTGCATGCTTCCCACTGTGATTAAAGACTTGCCCATTCCGCATCCCTAATTGGTCGTTATATCGGTTATGTTGTGTATCCCCTGATGCTGTGTGTGGTGTGTTTATGCATACACACATCTTTAATGTGAGGAGATGCTCTGCTTCTCTATTTGTGAGGAAATGATTTTATTCCTCCTATGATTTTAAACCATTTTCCTCTTTTGTGATTCATCATTTATCAACACTTTGCTATCATGTACTCATTGCTCTTCAACTTCAGCAAAATGTGATGTCTGTGGGCCTGTTCAACAATCAATGTGAGATTCCCACAAACTAGTGATTTCATCCAAAGCTAGAGACCAGAGGCAGTCCAATAATTGGCCCATTATATCATTGTATAGTTCTGTTCTTCAGAAAGTCAATGTCTTTCTGAGTTCACAACTAGATGGCTACGTATTGGTGCAACCCTGCACAAACCGGAACATTATGCTGGGCTCTTAGGTTTCATTGTAGGGGTGTGAATCTTTCGGTATCTCACGATTTGATTTGACTACTATTTTTGGGGTCACGATTCATTTCTAAATCAATTCTTGATTCAAAACGATTCCTAATTCAATATAGATTCTTGATTCAGTACATAGGGGTGCTCATTTCAGGATCTTCTCCAGTCCGTTGGTTGCTATGATGGGATGAAAGCAGAGGAACGTTTGTATAAGATTATGTTGTCTTTTATTTGAAAAAGTTGATGATTTCAATTATGTAAATACAAAAGCAAACTTAAGGCCACAATAATTTTTTTGTAAGTTGTATATCGATACAGAATCATAGGAGATAAGAATCTCTTAATTCTTGCATTAATCAAAAATTTTCTTAAACCCCTAGCCTCTAATGCAGTAATTTCGTAAATTTAAGATTTGGTATCCTTTGGTACAATATTTAAGTCAGCCTGTAAGGCAACTCCTGCTTGCTAAGGACAGTTTCCATTCAAATGTCTTGTAATAAATGATTGTAAGATTGCAGGGGTTAATCTATGGTTAACAGACAGGAAATCTCGGATGCATTTTCTGAATGCACGGTTTATGCCCACTATCTCTCAGTCCATTGTCTTTCATATTTTCCATTCCTCTCTCAATCTCTTACTTTCTTTCAAGGCACAGGCCACTTCGGGGGAGTGCACTTGAAACAAACAATTGTGATCTTCTGTGATCCTCCTTCCCTGTTCTGTTCTCTCCTCTCTTATCTGTATTCCCCTGAGCAAAGGACCACCGGTGCTCCCTACATGCTGCCATTATTCACAGCCTCAAGCTCCTGTCCTCCCTTCCTGTGCCTGTGCTGCAATCTCCTGTCCCGGTCCTGGGAGCGGTCTTGACTTTGCCCATCATGTCTTTTGTTGCATCAGTAGGATCAGCCTATGTTTGGCTTCATTGAAAATCCACTCGTAAGAAGTGGTTCGTAAGGCACTTTTAGTTAGTTCTCATCAACCCTAAACAGCTGGGGAGTAGTTAAAGTAAAGAGGACTCTACTGTTCTCTGGTAGTAAGAGATAACCACTTATACAGGTGGATGTCCATTTGACATTCATCCTTCTGTTGGGTCCAGTCATTTTGCGTATGACTGGACCCAAATATGGTGATGCTTTGGCATTGTATTTTATCATGTCCACATAAAATAGCGTGCCAAAGTAAAAGTGCAGTGCAATGAATATCCTACAAACTCTTACTTGATTAAGAAACTTTGTTTTATATCGCCAGTAGTGAGTCCATTTAAGCCTCTCATAGTTTTACTCATTCATTTCTGACTGAAACGTTGTATGTTATAGTGAAACTACCATACTCATTCACAATATACCAATAAATAACTAAACTAAACAATATATTAACCAACTTATTTTACTAAACTTAACACTCCTCCTCAAAGTTGTTTCGTCAACAAAGAGACTATATAGTATATTTCAATGAAAACGTCTGCTAAATTACTAAAATAACACTTTTGAATTTCGGGAAATACCGTAAGCAAATCGTGAAAGCACTTGCACGCCCACAACTGTGTTGTGATGGGGATAATGCTTTCAGATACAGTTACCTCCACACTCAGCTTCTTCCAGATGTGGGGGGGTTTGTAAGACTTCGTCTATTAAGACTATGTGACAATGTAAGAATAACACCTGTTGTGGTTCCCGAGAAAATCCATGACTGCTACAGTGGCAGGGCTTTGAAGCTTACTCTGCTTTTGCAAGAGTTTCTTTGACGCTAAAAGCACAGGGGAACTCGTATTGGAGATTAATACACTTTCTGAGGCATTGCATACTTCTTCAATTTCATTCAGCCAAACTATTAATTATATTAAAAGTATTGTATGTTGTCTAGTGAACATAATCTTTCTATTGCATATAAACAAACTCCAATATCCAATATATTATTGGGTTGAGTACTTCATTGCAAACCTTGAATAACTGTGTATTCCAGAATTCTTTATATATACTTATAATGACCTTCTCTCGGAGCAGAAAGGCCAGTGACCACATCATCGAGTTAAAAAAAGATGAGGGAGTTTTTGTCAACACTTCTCACTCTCCATTCATTTACAATAGGTTCCAGTGGGTCAAGAACAGGTTCAAATGGGCCTTTTATCAGCGATGTCATGGGCCTTTCATTTATAGCGCACACTCTTTTTGGTGCAGATATCTTTGCACTGGATCACACCCGTAGTGTGTGGGAACAGTTGTTGTGGCTGTTCAAAAGTGCTCCATATTTCGGATGCTAAGATTTCACTTTTGCCTCCCTTTGTTTATTGTCACTCTGTGGACAAAAATGTTGCTTAGACTGAGATTCTAGATGTTGTAAGCCTGACTGAAGATGAACACATCCCTTTGTTCCTCCGCTCCTGGCTCAGCCTCGTCTGTGACGTGTCGGAGCTTGTGTGACCGGAGCAGACACCGGAGAAGATTGGAGCACTTTGCACCATCAGGAGTAGAGTGGCCATCCAATCAGTCTTCTTGTGGTAGTATTGTCTTCCTCTAGTGAGGCAGTTAATGAAATAGGTGATGGGCGTTGCATTACCTCTTGAACAGGCCTGGCAAAGTACTAGAATTGAACTAACAAAAACCATTGCAATCATTTAAAAACCAACAAGATTACTTGGAAACATGAAAGACATGAAAGAACCAATACGATCTACAGCATGTTTTTTCTTGTCCGTATTGAATGTGTGAGATATAAGTCTCTCATGGTCGCTTTTCTAGGAATATCGACATTCCTTCATAGCACATCATATTGTGTCCCTGGGGCCAGATTCTCAAAAGTATCATAAGATAATTCTAAAAAGTTTCGTAACAAGACATTCTACAAACTTGGGAACTTCTTTTAAAGTAGTGTCACTTTTGGGTGTTGTGTGTGGATAAGTGATAAACAAATTGCGTAGTTAGCATAGTGTGTAGTAGCCTAGACCTATGCCTTATTCTATATTAAAATAAAAAGATCATGCACACTTTGAATCAGTGGGTTGCAACACCTTACAACGAGATGGAAAAACTATTGTATAGAAGCAATTAAAACAAAATTGATATTAATGAATATCAAGGCATAACTTCTCAATGTGACAATTTAAGACAGGCAAACGAGAAAAATATATCTCATTTAATCCTACGTTTTTTTCATAAGGAATTATCTACGAAGAAAGGTACAATTATCCTCTGGTGATTAGCAGTTTTTCTTATCCTTCTTCATAAGTACAATCTTAACAAAACAGCAGTTATGAAGACTTTTTTCCCAAAGTACTTCTGTGAATCCACTCCCTGGTGTAAGTGTGCGTGTGTCTGTCTAGCAGCGCGAGCTGGGCCAGTGCTAATGGTGTCCCAGGGGATCAGAGGTGAAGGTCCCTCGTCTTAGAAGAACCGACACAGTGGCGGCTAGAATAAAGGAAGGGCACAGCTGGCTCATTATCGTGCTACCCTTTGAAAATCACACACCTATTGAACAACCCGACCCCTCGCGCCTACTGATGTGGGTGAAGCCAAACAACTCCCCCTGCTTGTCCCCTTCCTCTGGTCCTAGACCACAAAGCCCCTTCATGCTAGCTCATTTCTGGCCAGCGGTGGAGTGGGGTTTTACTGACCAAGCTAAGGCAGCCCATAGGCAGCCATAATAGGAGCCTTTGAAGTCCTCTCTAATCGTGTGTGTGTGTGTGTGTGTGTGTGTGTGTGTGTGTGTGTGTGTGTGTGTGTGTGTGTGTGTGTGTGTGTGTGTGTGTGTGTGTGTGTGTGTGTGTGTGTGTGTGTGTGTGTGTGTGTGCAGGGGGATGTAAAATGTAAATGTGACCAATATGGATATTCTCCCCCATAATAAGCAGCACTCCGGGTCCATGGGCTAGTCTAAAAATAGCTCTGGCTCATGAGTTCTTCTTTGAACTTCCAGTGTTGGCTTTTATAAAACGATTGCTCTTGCTTGTTACATCACTGTTGGGGCAGCAGCTTTGTCGAGATGGAAGGGTTCAGTTATTACTAATTTGTTTGTTGGGGAGGTTGTTATTGTTTTGGTTTGCATTTTAGTCCAGGTAGATTTCTAAACATATTAACTTCAGTGAAGCTTGCCATACATGCATCAATGCAAGGTTAGAAATGGGCCCACTTTTTAGGCCAACGTTATTCTCCATTATGCTCACATAACTATTCTCTTAACTATGTCTTAAGAGGCAGTACCTCATGGTGGACTTTTATTAGTTTATTGACCGAGGACGTGAGTGGCATGTAACGATGATGTTGCAAGCAGTAGATCACATTACAGTGAGTGAGCTATTTAGCTTGGCGCTAATGTAACTATAGGGATCAACTCACAGGTCCACTCAGGATTTATTTTCTCTTTATTTACCAACCCATGTAGCGTTTAGTCCTTGCGCTCAGTCACGTGCGGTCACTTCCTAAAATCTAAATCTGTTACGCTTGGGTTCAGTTAGGATTGCTATATTTGGACAATTTAAAACCATTATCTTGCTGTCGTTCAGATATTGGCAAGTCTGATGGGTGAAGGTTGTGGGTGTCGGGGAGGGAAGGGAATGCTTGTATTGCGACCCTTGAATGAGGTCTACATCTTCCGGTTGTGAAGCCTTATGATATGGTATGGTTGCTTTTTAAAATGTTTCATTAATTGGGATGATGGTAGCCTGGGAACCAGACAAATCTTGCGAGCTCATGTTTCATTTGCTCTGCAGATAAGGTCTCCCATACAAAAAACAATTCTGCCCGGTACCAAATAGACAGACCAACCGTTTATCTAACATGATGCGGAATAAATACGATGACGGTGCAGGCGTGCCGTAGAGGTATTTCAACAGCAACAGAGATGACTGCCGCTGCTGTACAACAGTCTGTTGATTACGCTATCGAGACGTATTAAACGAACTGGACGGTATGTTTTCACTAAAAGAAGAACAGATGACTGCACTTAAAGTTTTTGTTGAGAATAAATATGTTTAGTCGTCGCTCAGTGCTGCGTCACCAGTTTTGTTGCTATGATTGGTTGTAGGCCTATCCAATTGTGTCCAGAGGCATTTTGGTCTGCGCCCGTTGGTGACGCCCTTTGGAAATCGAAAATGAACGGAGAGGTTCCAGACTAATTGCAGTTTGCAATTCGTCTGCCGATGCCAGGCTAGGATGTTGCTGTTTAAGGGCACATATTGAAATAGGCAAACCATTGCATTCTCATAAACATGGATGAGAATAGACATGGATGAGAATAGAATGCAATAGACATGACTTTGTACTTAAAATGGTAATGCAATGAAAATGGCCCGTGAAGCTGAGAAGAAATCTCTTTTAATTTACAATAAAGTGTCTTCAGATGGCTTGCACATTGATTTATAAAAAGTAGTCAACCTTCAGTAGCAAAGAGCATTTGTGCAGTTTTCTTTGACATATTGTGAAGCCTGGCTGATAGCCTACTGGCAAAATAGAGTAGCCTTGACAAACCTTAAAGGAACGCCATCTTATTGAAATGCCATCCGAACACATTGAACAGTCGAATGAGTGTTTTAAATATTTAACGATTTTCTCAAAGCAAATACAAAAATTACATTCAGACTCGGCTTTCCTTTCATCACTCCGGGGTAGAACCTTGGGGAAGACGCACAAGGCAAAAGAACGCTAAAAAGCCAAAATGACTATTTTAACAGTGGCACAACCTGACATTTTATGAAAACACAGTGTACGACATGTTATTAAAAGAGGCAGACTACAGGGCCTTTTGCGTTAACCTCCATTTACAACAGAGCCGTGAAGGCAGTGCAAAGCACCCACCAGTTACAGTCTGCACCACAGCTCCCTGTGAGAGCTTACACCTACATCAGCCCATGTAACAGGAGACCACCCAGTGTTGAAACGTTGGTGGTTTAGTCATGGTGGGCCCTTTTAACTGACATATGGATCTCCTCTGGTGTCTCTATCGCGCCACATAAACCTTTTCATGAGTTGTCCACGCAGTGGCTGAGTGGTTTCTGAGGAAGCGACCCTAAAGTCAGCGATGTACAGTACTTTTCGAGTTAAAATGCCTCGATATATTCACTTGGGCAATTACTGCTGAAAAAATTACGTAACAAGATGTGGTTATGTGATCTTGATTGTTTATCTTTCATTTAAGTACTAAACAGTCGATTCTTGATGGCAGGATGAAAACATTTTCACTCTGGTGGTTTCATAGGGATTTCATCAGTAGCAAAAACATAGCGTTAACATAGTCTTGTCCTTTTAAGCGCTTTGTTACTGAAATGCCTGTTATTGAACGTGTGTGTGTGTGCGCGTGCGTGTGTGCACTTGAATCACCCGTTAGTCCATCTTGTGTTGATTAAGACTGTGTGTGATTGTTTGTGTGGTTGTTGAGTCATATCTATCCCCCCAGTACCAGCTGTTTTCTTTCTGGATCGCATGATTCTTTAGTCTACACGTGGTTTAACAGAAGGATTAAGTGAACGCTGCAATGCTATGTTAACTTCTGGCTTCAGTGCAATACATTTTAGTCTTATAAAAATAGGCTCAACAGTAATAGAAAGTGGAAAGGAACGTAAATGTCCAACACTGCCTCATAGTTTCACAGTCTGAAGGTGAAACTGATTGTAGGTAAAAAATGTTGGGGCACTGTAATAAATGGTTATAATTATATGGTTATAATAGTATAGTATAATACGTGGGGTGCATTATAGGTTGTGAGTGGAGCATAATATTTCATACTATTGACTGTTGAAAGGACAATACCCAGGCTATATTTTAATTATGGATGGTAAGAAAAGTTGTGTTTGTTAGTTGTCTCAAGCAGCAGGCATGCTCTGGTTATTGCCATAATCAAATGTTGAAAGATTTATCAGCTTTCATCCCTCCTAGGTCTAGTCATACCCTAATATACTGCTTAACTTGGAAATACATCACATGTCTGATGCAAGAAGGGTGCTGTGTAAGTTGTATACAATATTGTTTTACTATACAGTAGGCCTGATAATATTTTGTTTACGAGACTATGGGTTATTGCCGTGTGTTATTGGGACACCGCAGAGTTGACCGCATAAACAACCACCATAATGCAAGCACTATTTATTTACAATATCTCAATGAAAGCAATAGTGGGCTTCACTTCATAACATAAAACAGGCATTAGAAGGGCAGTCGCAATGAATTAACAGTATAAAAATGGAAAGAAAATGGTAGCCCGTTGATATATTGGTGTACAAGTGTGACAAAATGGGAACCTGACTCTGTGAGCCTGATCCCCTGTGGCAGAGAGTAGTAGAGAGCCCTAAAATACTTAATCTCCATTTAGTTCTCAGCCTAGACTTGGGAACCGAAGGCAATAAGGTGACAACAACACACAGACACTCGCCTGTCTTCCAAAGCAGTTGGAATGTATTCATTTATTTAATATTGTAAAAAAATATATATATAATTTTAAAAAGGGTAATTTTAACCATGTCTCCGTCTGTCTCTCTCTCTTTCTTTCTCTCTCCCCCTCTCTCCCTCTCCCCCATCCCCACAGAGCTTCCAGAGAACTGGACGGACACGAGGGAGACCCTGCTGGAGGGCATGGTGTTCCAGCTCAAGTACCTGGGGGTCACGCTGGTGGAGCAGCCCAAGGGGGAGGAGCTGTCGGCCACCGCAGTCAAGCGCATCGTGGCGACGGTGAGGGACGACGCACGCCGGGACCCAGGCAGCATTAACAACTCGGGCACACTGACACGCTCGTCATTGGTCATGGCTGTTTACCAGACAGGGTCCTTCATAACGCTATAACACAATTGCACAGAACTCAGACTGGACAGTGATTGGATGATATTGCTTATTTTATCATTGGCTGATTCGTTTATTTTTCATTTGATCATCCAGGGTTCCTTTCGTTGAATGTGACCGCTAGAAGGCTAATAGAGTTAGAGGCTGCATTCTGCTGTGAGAGGCTGCCATGGTGTGGAGACTGGAGACACTCAGATTGGGACCTATCTGTATGGCTTGTCCTACAGAAGTCAGGGATGGTTGCGAAAAGGGATGATATTTTTTTCTTTCAGTCCTCCGTGCTTTGTGTGCCGTAGAAATGGATAATTCAGGCAGACAGCAGGCAGTTTGTTGAGATGGCCCCCCTGCCCCCCCCCCCCCCCCCCCCCCCACACACACATGCAAAACCAATAAAAAATATAGATGGGTCATGGATTGAATGATGGTTGGTGTTGGTTTTTCAACAAACTTCAATCCAGTCCAATGAGCCAGCTGATGTTTGGAAAAACCACCATGAGCATAGATTTAATTATTGAGTGTAGGTTGAACTTCTCAATCCAAGTCTTTTGTTTTCAGCCATCAGTATTGACAGAAAAGTGCAGTCCTAAGGCTGGTTTGCTACGTATGTATTATGCCTCATGATATCTGATATTTTAAAGCACTTTGATCCTATATTGTCTGTCAATTCTGGCTACATAGAACTTTTCTCTAAGAAAACTTATGTTTTAGGATTAACTATTTAAAATAAGGATTTTAGTTGCTTTGATTGAGGGGAAATAAACTTTAAATGTAACGTTTTCCTACTTCTCAGACATTTTTATTCGTTTTTCCTTAAAGTGTCTACTTGTTTTGTGTGTGTGTGTTTAGCTGTGCTTGTTAAGTAGCACTGGTTACATGGGTTTTGCATTATTTTATGTGGTGAGCAGCGAGCCTCACAAAAGCTACAACATCTTTGTAGCTTGTTTTGTGATTGGTGCAAGGATGTAGAGTGTTTGAGTGTTTAAACCCCGGGTTTGATGATGGTTTGATCATTGCGCTTGATTGGTGCAGGGGCGTGGACTGTTTGAGTGGTTAAACCCTGGGTTTGATGATGGTTTGATGGTTTGGCAACTTTTACTTATTTCTTATTTCACATGGTCTTTTTGATTAGTACAAAATTAAATGGTCTGGTTTGTAATTTGCATTAATGTAATGCTTCATGTTGCTAGTGTGTCATTCATTAAGTTGGACTGATTATTTTTTAATGGTACTCACTGATTGTTTGTCTCCCTGTCTTTCTCCTGCATCTACTCCTCTTTCTCTCCCCCTGCCCCATATTTCTGTGTCTCCTCCTCCTCCCACTGACTCACAGGCAAAAGCAAGTGGGAAGAAACTCCAGAAAGTCACACTTAAAATCTCCCCGCGGGGAATCATCCTTCATGACAGTGCCTCAAACCAGCTGATAGAAAACATATCCATATACAGGTCAGTCTCTCTCTCTATGTATCTCTATATAACTGTCTTTTTTTTGTGAATCTCTTGGATGACTGCAACTGATCTGAAACACATTGGGTTTCTCTGAGGCTGCTGAGCCTGTGGTGGGTCGCCAAGCTGCCTTTGTCTGTTATTATACCCCATAGTAAAAAAAGGGTTCATACATACACACCAGAAGGGCATGGAGGGCTGTGGCCTGCTACCCTATGAACCAACATTGAGGGAAGTATTGTGGGTGTGTGCCTGTCGTGCTAGCTTAAGTGTATGTGTCCATGTCCACCAGGGAGTGTCTAAAGACATCCCATCTCCTCCATCATCTGCACTGTAATAGCTGTGTCCACGCTTTCTCCTCAGGTGTGATTTTACACACAAACACACACACACGCACGCACACGCGTACGTAGTTCTATTATACAGACTTGTTGATTTAATCTTCTTAATGTACACGACGAAGTAGTGCATATTCTGCATGCACATTAACCAATGGCAGACACACACACACACACGCACACACACACAAACACACACTCACAAATGCGCACACACACAAACGCACGCACACACGCGTACACACAAATGCACGCACACACACACACGCGTACACACATGCAAACTCAAACACACACACGCGTACCAATCACAACGTTTCTTCCATCGAATCACAAAGCAAACGTAACCTGCCACAGCTTGTGTGCTCAGGATGTACTAACCTCTAGTGGCCTGAAGCGGGTAAACGAGCCCACTTTTTACATTGCCTTGCTTATATTCCACATCTGTGACGAATCGTATTCAAGACAGACAGCAGTTACTGGAATTCCCATGGTTTGCCAATATATTTATTTATATTAGTCAGCTAAAGTCGGCTTTCCAGCCCCATCCATGAGTTTGCACTACACTGGTGTTATTAAGATCCTCTTGTTTTTGTATCCCATTATGTTGAGTTGTTTTTCAGTTAGGAAATCACTTAATAGCCAAGGTTAATGAGCTAAAAAATAAATAGAAAATCTCATTTTACTTTCATTGCTAAACTCTTCTTTCAAAGGATGAAACCAGTTGCCAAAAATAGATTAGATTAGAGTTAATTAGAAGCTTAATTACCATGACGCTAGCCTCATGTGTTGGTGTTGTATGCAAAGTCTTCTGTTTAGATAAGCTATTGAGCACATATTGAAAAGGGACTGGGAATGCACTACACATACATACAGTGTGTTTACCACTTGGGAATGGATTTTCTCCGCCTGAGAAGAACACTTTGAATTCCATTAAAAGGCCGGTTGAGGTGAGCCAAGCTCTGACTTCAGGACAGTGTGAAGAGAGACACGGAGCAGCCCCCCATCGAACCCACTAGCCCGCGGAACACTTCCCACCCGGACATATGCTGAAGAAGAAGAATATGGACCAGCAATAAAATAAATGTATTGAATCTCCTCCGCGTCCAATTTGACAGATGCTCCCGATTTCCAACATCTGCCGGGAATCTCACCAGCGCCGCCACGTCCCGTGGCCCGGGACTCTGAACACATCACTGAACTTTTAGCCGTCCCTCCCGCTCTTTATCTTTTAACTATCCCGGCACGAGTGCCCGTCAGATGAGGTCGAACGTTTTGCAGGACGGAATAAAGGAGGCCAAAAAGAAGGCAGACGGCCCTTCTTCTCTCGCTCTGGGCCGACAAATGAAGCATGCGCCGGGGGTGTCTCATGGGGATGACATCTTGCAGGTTTTTTTTGCTTGTTTGTGTAGAACTGCTACAGCTAGATTGAATGGCAGATGCCAGAGGCGCCGAGAAGCAAGTCCAATAACCATAATGTGTGTGTGTGTGTGTGTGTGTGTGTGTGTGTGTGTGTGTGTGTGTGTGTGTGTGTGTGTGTGTGTGTGTGTGTGTGTGTGTGTGTGTGTGTGTGTGTGTGTGTGTGTGTGTGTGTGTGTGTGTGTGTGTGTGTGTGTGTGTGTGTGTGTGTGCGTGCGTGTTGGGGAGACGTCTCTGGGCACATTTGATTAGCCGACGCCGACCATCTCCCTGTGAAATAAGAACATTTACGAGGCAAACGATGCGATGATTTGATGAAGGAGTAAATATTTTTACCACTACAGACGACCGGTCCGCTACATTAAATATGAGAGCTTCCTTAATGAAAACATATCTATTAAACTGTGATGAGGGGGTGAAACGAGGCCGCATATCACACACAACCGCAAACGCTTTCTCTTTCCATCTGCTTGTTCCAAATCTATCATTGTGTTCCTGACTTTCACACAGCTGGATTTATATTTGAGTACGTGCCTTTTGAACAAGATTTGTAGCGCAGATATGCCTGAGCACTGTTTTCGTTTTTTTCTAAGATGTTGTTTTTCGGGAAACGCACCATTAAAGCGTCCAAATCAGATTGGTAAAGCATCCAAAGTCTTAAAGGGATTAGAAGAGATTAAAGTCCACGATTGCCCCTGCTTACTCTGGGATGGCTGTTTTCAGGTTTGTTTTAACTTGTTCAGTCATGTTTGTTTCTCTTTTCAGAATATCATACTGCACAGCGGACAAGATGCATGACAAAGTGTTTGCCTATATCGTCCAGAGCCAACAGAATGAGACGCTACAGTGTCATGCCTACCTCTGCACAAAGAGGAAAGTGGTACGTGAATACATGTTTGTGTGTTGGGCTCTGCGTGGATTACTGCTCAATGCACTGTATAGAGAGGGCAACTCGGTGGGCCCTTCCATCACTGGCTTACTACTCCTCTAAAGGCACAGTAGGCACACTTAACTACATGTTGGCACTTAACTTACTCTGCAAAACTGTGCTTATAGCTTGCCGCCCATGTACTCCTATGACTCTGAACACAAGGGGTGCGGTTGAGGCAATTACGAACAAGGAAATAAACAGTGTCGCATAATATTTAGCATTGCCACGTTGTTCACACTTTGTATGGCATGTATGTGCTTTCAGCCATGACCGAAGAATGAGTGCAAGAATGAGATTCAGAAAAATTAAGTGGAGGAGAGAGGGCGAAGCCTAGCTCCCTCTTCTACATTCCTCTCTCGCTCTCTCTTCCCCAGGGGTTGGCCACGCCCTCTCCTTCCTTGCTTATTTTGTACTGACCTAAAGGGCCCGTATCCTCCCATCAACACAAACAACAGCTTGCCCTGGAGACGACACAGCGTCTTCCCAGCAAGCAGCACTGCTTCCTCCTGTTTGTTTTGGTTGTTCTTGCATTTGTGATTCATTTTCTCACCCCTCCACACTCTCTCTACCCTCTCTCTACCAGGCTCAGGCGGTGACGCTAACAGTAGCCCAGGCTTTCCGGGTGGCGTTTGAGTTCTGGCAGGCTGCCAAGGAAGGTACGCACTGTTGCCCCCCCCCCCCCCCCCCCCCCCCCCCCCCATCGCCGCGACGACATGAGGAAAGCAATGGTTATCTTGTGCTCGCTGAGCGTAACCGTTTCTATCCCTTGTCTTCCTCTAAACCCAGCTCCACCCTTTCTCTCGCTCTCGCGCTCTGTTTCTCTCTGTCATTCTCTTATTTTCTCCTGCCAGGCTTTGCATTTCTTTAACTCCCTCTACAGAGACACTGTCTTCTGATTGATTCTTTCTGACAATTGTAGCATTTAGTGGCCGAACAATGAGCCGCTCTCTCTCTCCCTCTTCCACTCTCTCTCGCTCACAATGTGTAACATTTTCTTTTCCAATCCTTGGCGACAAACAGTGAATTCCTCTGTGTTTCCATTGACATAGCCTTGACCCCCACGCCCCACACCCCTACGACTTTCTCTAGCCCCCTCCCCACTACGTCCCAAGCAATGCCGGAGGTGTTGTTGACGGCTGCTCTCCTTTCACTGTTCTGTCTCTGTCTCTTTCTCTTGCGCTCCTTTCACTGTCCTGTTTCTGTCTCTTTCTCCTTGCCTTTCTACCTCTCTGATTGCCAAGCCCGGCCTGCCACACACAGAGTCCTGGCTAGTAGTGAAGGCAGAAGGTTTTTATTTTAATTTGAAGGAAGAGCTGCCATAGATCCTCCTCTCTGCCCCCCCCCCCCCCCCCCCCCAGTGGCATTGGGTGGGAGATGGTACCATCAGATGACCCTCTGAAGCCCTTGTCCCGGGGGGGGGCGGGGTGCGTCACGATAGACTACGAGGTAAATGCCATCAGACCGGCGCTGATGAAAAGGCCCGGCAGAGGATTCTGCTTCTGCAGTCATTTTCAAAGGCTTATCTGCTCCCGGGAGCCGTTTACCACGGGCAGGGGGGCGGGGGGTGGGGGGGGAGAGGAGAAAGGTCACCTGAGGACAATGAATAAAAACTAAACCGTTGTGCTTAAGTAGTTGTATTATACAGACTTGTTGATTTTAATCTTCCAGATGGACACAACGAATTACTGCATATTCTGCATGCACATTAACCAATCTCACACACACACACACACACACACACACACACACACACACACACACACACACACACACACACACACACACACACACACACACACACACACACACACACACACACACACACACACACACACACACACACACACACACACAAGAGCATGAAACCAACAAAACAAAGTGGACAGAAGAATGTCCACATGGATCATGGCAGTTAACCCCGTAGTAAAAGCCCAGTCCTGGGGGTGGGTGAGGCGTAGCTAGGGTTAAAGCAGTGCCTTCATCATGTTCAAAGGCTCATCTGGGTATCACCAGGGGAGGGCATGTGAGGCTCGCCTCAAGGCTGGGTGCGGCTGTGTGTTGGGAGGATGGGGGTTCAGTTGGGTGTAAATCGTCAGTATTTCATTGATCGTCTGCGCCCCATGAACCCAGTTTTTGTTCTTCACCGTCTGTATCTGATTTCCACCTGATTTCCATCTCATTTAATACTCCTCCCTTAAAAATGTTCTCCTTCTCTCTGCTTGGCTTAGAATACAATGTTTTGTGGACTGCACTGCAGTGAGGCGTCGATGTGTCACTAACGTACAAAATGCTTAAAATCCAACGCGCAAGAGCTTCTCCTTTTTTTAATGTTATTTCCTTCTTTTTCTACCACTCAGCAAAAACTGCATGTAATTGACACCTGCCTATGGGACTCGCATGTAAATGAAGGCACCTCCGGTCATGGGGTGTGGCAGAGGGACACTTTACCATTATGTCCAGTCGGTCGCCTGCATAATACACCTGTCTGTGTGTTTGAAGTGTTTGCATGTGCTAATCCTGTGGCCGTCGCTGCATGCACGCCTTTGCTGCTGCTGCTGCTGCTGCTGCTGCTGCAGTTATGGTTTGCATCCTCTTAAATTCCCTCTGTTCAGCCACGGTTTCGTTTTGCTTTTGAATATACAAACCCCTCCAACAACCCTACCCCCACTCGGGTAGCCCCTCCTCCACCCATGTGTATCACACACGCGTGATGGAGGCGTATGGGGTGGGGGTTTGGGATAGAGGCAGGGGGATGGGGGACCAGAAGAGGCCATGGGCAGGAGAGCATGGAGAAGAGAAGGGGGGAGGGAGAGCGAATGAAGAAAAGAGTGAGTGTGTGTGTGTGTGTGTGTGTGTGTGTGTGTGTGTGTGTGTGTGTGTGTGTGTGT
The DNA here is from genome assembly GCA_026745465.1 of Lota lota. Lineage (NCBI taxonomy): Eukaryota > Metazoa > Chordata > Actinopteri > Gadiformes > Lotidae > Lota > Lota lota. The sequence continues at coordinate 130,710 of JACYXH010000496.1, read as the reverse complement.
GTGTGTGTGTGTGTGTGTGTGTGTGTGTGTGTGTGTGTGTGTGTGTGTGTGTGTGTGTGTGTGTGTGTGTGTGTGTGTGTGTGTGTGTGTGTGTGTGTGTGAGCACCCATTCTCTGACAGCTCCCAGTGTCAGTGATCCTGTCTTGGTTAGAAAGTGACGAACGGCAGGCATATTTATTCAAATACACACACACATGCCAGAACCAAGAAATGTGAATACTCTCCACATCCATCCCCATTTTATTAGCCCCAGATATATTTTTCATTCAGCAAGCCCCTTTTGATAACTTTGATCATTTGAGCCTTTCCGTTGTATAGGCTTTCTGCTTTATTTCCTTTTGAGTTGGATATCAAAGCACAGCAAATTGTACAGCCTGCTCTGCTGCCCTCCCCCCGCTCTGCTTCCATCACCTTTGTCCCTGCATCCCCCCTCTCCCTTCTATTTGCCTTCTATTTTCCCCTCTATCCACCTTTCCATCGCCTTTATCACTTCACACAGCTAAGCCTGGTAACATCATAATGTTTTATAAAAATATATATATATAGTCTTTTTTGTATGTCAGCAGGATTCAACATAATATTGACTGATGATGAGGTGTCTGTGTGTGTAGCGGTTGGGAGTCTGTCCAGAGCAAGTATATATCTCTCAAAAGGAACTAGTTGTGTTCTCTTGTGCTGGAGAGAAGGAAGAAGCGAGCAGGAGAGGGAAGCAGCTCTGATTCTGCTTGACATGAGTTACTAGATCCCAGAGGAGGGGAAGAAAGGAGTGCCTTCCAATGTCGAGTAGATCATACCTGCAAACACATACATCCCCCCCCCCACCCCCAGCTCGTCAAGCTGGATCCCCCCTAGGCCAGGTTTACTTTGCACGCGTCTGGAACATATCTGTAGACAAGCGCTTCCTTTGTACAGGCAGTGTGGGTGGGTAAGTCACACCGCTGGCTGTCATCTGACAAACGCTTTTGTTGACTGAGTTGTTTGCGAGCTGGACTCCAGGGATAGAGCCTGTGTCCAGGGGATTTCATAATAGAGCCATTGCTAAGCTACAACAGCCCTCATTTGGAACAGGAAGACTATAAATAGAAGCTGTTTATTTAGGTATTGCAGTATTATTACCACGGATGTTACAAAAACAGTTCTATTCAAGATCGATATTTTGTTGAGCATTAGATTGGTTCCGAAAAACAGTGTCGCCCAAAGCACATGGACAGTAAATGGGAACTGGGCTTTAGCTTTTGTTTTGATATTAATATAAGGCAATATTGGAGAATATACTTTCAGTGAAGAAATGTTAATACTCTCGGCAATGCAATGTGTGTCTTTGTTGTTGTTTGTGCGCTTAGAAATAAGCGTGACAGAGAAGGAACTCAGAAGCAGTGATGAGCAAGAAAGGGTAGCAAAACACATATCTTTACTTATAATCATATTGGATATTAGTCCTATACCAAGAAAATGTATGATGGTGCATTGATTGCTACAAATAACCTAATACTTGGCAAATGGGTAATATTTCTTCATTCTTATTCTAATAATACCTAAATCTTAAGCCGACACGATTCAGTAAAAGCAATAAATTGCAGTGGTACTCTGTATTGTGCAGGTAAATGGAAATCGGTATCTGCATTGAGAAAGTGGCATCGATGGGCTTTATTCTGTTGGCTTAGAAACAGTGTTTTTTAACTGGGGACATGGGAGCAGAAAAGAATAGATACAAATAAGTGTATTATCCAGAGATAGGTTTTGTTTTCCTGAGATCGATTTTACAAGATCACTTATTGTGAGATATTGAATCTATATCTTGGGAAAACAAAAACCTTATTCTACAAACAGCTTTTTTCTTCCATATCTCTTTTACTCCCTCCATATCCCTTTAGGGGCCCCGTAATAAAGGGATGGAATTGTTGGTGTAAAACACATTTTCAAATTGTTAGAGAGCATCCTGGGTTTCCCTTTGGTCACTGATGTCTTGATTGGAATTGAGAGCTTTAAATACATGTTTTTCCTCAATATAATGGTGTCATCTTTTCCACTGTTCAAACTCATACAGTTTTCCTTCAGCAAAAACACCTCAACGAATTTCACTTTTGAATGGCATTGTTTACTCCTTGCTGCTGTCATTAAAAACACCTTTTTACCCCCCTCTCTTTCAATCCCACAACCCCCGCACCCCTCTTCCATGGATCCCTCATCCAGAGAAGGAAAAGAGGGTGAAGTCTGGCTCGGACGGGGAGGGCGTAGGAAACTCCCAGTCGGAGAGCCTGGCCAGTCTGGCCAGTCTAAAGGGAGGAGGTGAGTCACTGTTGCCAGTCGCCCGTCATCACGTCTCTTCTCTCTCTCCCCCCCCCCCCCCCCCCTTCTCTCCCTTCGTCCACTGCCCTGCCACAGCTGTCACAGCCTCCAGTAATGAGAGGGGATGGGGTGGGGGATGATGGAAGGGTAACAAACATTTTTCTCCGCCACATGTTTGATGTTGCCCTACTTTAGTACACTTGGTGTTGGCTTGACGATGGCTATTCCATTGACCCTCATCTTTGTGAAACAAGTATTTCTGGGGTCGCTTATAAGGAAGTTATGTTGAGGTCTATGTGCAACGTCATGTACCCAACCACATAGAACACTGACTTGTTATTGCGGTCATAAAACATAGACGTAACAAAGAAGCACATTCGTCTCGCATGGTTCCTGTTTCACAGCATGCCGGAAGCAGGCGGTTTCCAGGGTGACTACACGCGAGCGCTTTCCCCTGTAAGTCGCTAATGATCCAGGCAGCATCCCCACATTATAATCCCCATTATATCTGCCCAGCGACCGACGGAATCAGTTGCGTTGAGATAAGAAGCAACCTTCATCTAGTGTCATAACGACTCTAGTGGGGCTGGGGTTAGTAGGATTAAATGGAAAAGATAAGGTAAATTATCATGAGATTTAAATCCCAAAGCGGGTACTGTACTGTCAATATTGTGTGATGTAAATGACCCTGTATTAGCGAGCCTAGAACTGTATAGCAGGTCTGAAAAGAGATTAATGCGTTATTGAAACCTAGCAGCTTAGTAGCATAGTTCCCCTTCTACCCAGCCAAGTGGCGTTCAGCCAGCGTATGATCTCTAAGATCTTTTCTTTTTCGGGCTGCTTTTTTGGGGTGGTTTCCCGGGTTATATTTCTTAACTGTTGTCTTTATTTTGCCGGATAATCCCTAGTGAGGGGACCAAACACACTGGGCCTGGGATCACCATGGCAGAGCAGGCACCGGCATTGTCCGGCTAGTAAAACCGCTCAGAAGCACGTTTGGCTCTTATCGGACAGCCCCTGACACAACTTTACTGCAGGGTGTTGAAGGGCAGGGCACTCAGAAGGCTTTTGAGAGATTAAAATGGGGATTCCAATATTGGCATGTGTTTTTTTTTATTCTTCATCATTTCATGTGATTTCAATACATGAGTGGGGCCATTCGGCTAAATACATCCGATAGCTGTGTATGAACACCCTTTACTCGTCGGATAGCATTCAGCTTCCTGTGTTGGACTATCAGTGTCATGGGGCTGGCGTTGTCAGAGACCACTCGGCTGTATCCTTGAGACACGATACCTTCGTCCGCAGTTGGTGCACATCTATACATGCATCCCTTTCTGGTCCCAGAATACACAGATGATTGTGCTTTGGGCATTGGTGTCATTAGGGACATGGCATTCTTTAGACCTGCACACACACACACACACACACACACACACACACACACACACACACACACACACACACACACACACACACACACACACACACACACACACACACACACACACACACACACACACACACTCTGCCACTCACACGCACAAACGTGCACGCACACACACACAGGGTAAGTAAGAGCAGCCACTCACCCCAATGGATAAAAAACGAAACCTTTGTTGTGCTTCAGTAGTTCTATTATACCGACTTGTTGATTTCATCTCCCTGATGTACCCGACGAAGCAGCGCATTTTCTGGATGCACATTAACCAATAGCACACGCACAAACACACTATGTCCACACCCTATTAAACGACTGTGATTCGTTTTATTAGACAGAAGTCCCATTAGCACCCGTTGGTGTGTGTTCAGATGCATGAGCCACTGGCATGCTCCATGACTCACTCATCATTAGGTGACAGTCAACAGATGGCCATGTTGATTAAACATTAGTGGCTTAATAAGGAAGACCGCAGCCTAATGAATGTCGTAATAGCCTGTGTCCATTAATGCCCGTTTTATTTTTTAATTGGTGTGCCGTTTACAGCAAGAGCCCACCAAAGGCTCTCCCCCCAGGGCTCATGTATCCTCACAATTTGACCGTTCTCTCATACCTGTAGCCATTCAAAAATACATCCAAGGGAATCACCATTAAGGCAGTGGTGTGTCACCTCTAAACAAGTCGTTAATTTTCCTGGAGCCTCACATCTCTTGCATCTCTTCTGTTGTGCGTCTCTGCTGCAGAAGTGGCCACAGGGGAGCTGCTGGACCTGGCGGAGGGAGCCAAAGGGGTCCTGGCCCACTCCGTAACAATAGAGGGCGAGCCAGATCCCTTTCTGGCACATAACCACGCAATGGAGAACAACAATACCGTATGGGTGAGAGAGAGAGACTTGATTATAGTAAGATGTATGTTTGTGTGTGTGCACCCACGCTAGTGATTTGACTTCCATTGCTCAAACCCTGCACTTAGTTTCTCCTCGAGCACATGTGTAAAAACACAGCTAGTCACTCTTAAAGACGACATTGACTTATAACTCCCCATTAACCTGAATAAACACTGTTTACTGTCTGCCTTGCCTGCAACCTCAGAAGCCTAATTGTTAGCGTGTGTTTCATCCTGCAGGAACTGGAGGATGGACTGGATGAGGCGTTCTCAAGGTGACGAAGAGTTTTATTTTGTTTGATTCCTGGTTCCCCTCCTTATAGCCGGGCTTCGGCCCCATAGGCCTTTCCCAGGTTCTGGGAAAACGCCCACCCCTGCTTTTTTGGGCACTTCTGCCTACCTCAGAGAAGCTCAGTTTACAGGCCTCAACACAGCAGTCCTGGCCTGAGTCACGCTGCCATGCCCTGCAAAACACACACACACACACACACACACACACACACACACACACACACACACACACACACACACACACACACACACACACACACACACACACACACACACACACACACACACACACACACACACACACACACACACACACACACACACACAGTGCCAGAAACATATCTGCTTACCATCGTCTCACCCCCCCGCCCACCCGGTTCAGAGACTGAACAGGGAATTCTGTGGTTGCAGACAAGTCGAGGGACGTTTCCAGTAATTTTAAGTTTTGTGAAATCCCAAACGCTTTTGGTGCTTCATTTTTGCCTGTGTTGCAAACGCATCTAAAAGGCGACACAAGATGAAAGCCTTCACTGTGATACTAGGATTGCCTCCATTTTTCTATCGATAATCAAGCCAGATTATCCTCACTTGGCCTCCTACGGTGAGGCGGAAGGAGGCCGTGTTAACAGCGTGTTGTTGCATTCCACTGTGACTTCTGCTCATTAGCACTGCAGTCTCCCCACTGGTCTCCCTTCCTCTACCACTACCTCTTTTTCATTATAGCAGAATCCACTCCGACGCCTCTGTAATCAAACGCTTTAGGAGGCCATTTTGGCCCCGGTTATCCCCCCCCCAACACACACACACACACACTCTGATTAAGAAGGACCCAAAGCAGCTCCATGCTGAATCTCTGAAGCTTAGGAATAATTAAGGCAGAGAATGTGACTTAACTATGACCACAAAAGGGATTTCATTTGCGTATTCATGATGGCTGGCTTTCGAGAAGACAGTGCTCTGTTGAAAGCTTCAAAAGTCAAAGTGTAGATTACTAGCTCACTGTTTGGCTTCACAGCATTGTCTAGAATCCCCTTATGTGCCATACAAACCAATATGAGGCCATGGCTGTGGAGTCAAAATATATTGGGTCATTGGTAGTTTGATTTGGTAATGTACTGTATAGCATCTCCTCACTGACACCTTATTAGCCCAGCATGGCCTACTAGTACCCAAACAGTTTTGAACATAATGACACGAAGCAACACAATGCACATGTTTCACAGCACAAACGATGAGCACCACGGATAGCAGTGTTTTATTGGTGGTTGTTATATTTGCCGTTTTTATCTCCTCAGAGAGAAATAGGGACGGAGTAGGCAATGTTCTCGAATGGGACAGATTGCCATAAAATAGTTGGCAGATCACTGTGTGTAAAACGCTGTGTGGCCTTTACAACCTCCGGGGCTCTTCTTCCTGTAAACAATGTGAAAGGTAGCAGAGCCTAGCACAAGGGACAAGCACCCTAAGGACCTCTACTTGCGCATCAGTAGTGTCAGGATTAATGATGTAATACTCAAGGGATAGAATCAAGATAGCGTTTAAATTTTTTATGTGGTTTTTTTCTACTGTTGCTTTGTTTTCAAATCCTTTTTGTCTCGTAGGACCTGACTGCCTCCCTGTGTTTCATAGTTTAATTCCGTTGCCGTTTTTTCTGTTCAGTATCAGACTGCAGTGCCATCTTCTGGCCGATGGTCATCTATGCATGTGCCAAAGGTTCTTGGCATTGCCCTCTTTTACAAAGCGACGTGGGCTTGTGTGCTGATATCCCTGTCAATCAATAAGCTAGACTAACTAGAGAAATACTACAACTTTTCATGGTTTGACTATATGCTGTGGTCCCCTCAATTTAACGTAGACAATCTCCTGCCTGACGTGTGATGTTTCCTTTGCATCCCCAGCCGCAGTCTGGATAGCTTTGATTCCTACTCAGGTAACAATGTCTTTCAGCAGTACTAGTGACAGCTACCACCCCATTTTCCTCAGTCCAACAACCATTCATCTTCCCTTTTGACGAAAGATGTTTCTCCCCGAATGTATGTTCATCCATCCTGAGTCCCGTTATCGAACCTGAACAAGTATCGGAAGAAGCATGTAATTGTTTTGTTTGTTTGTGCACATTAACATAGCCTAGAGAACCGCACTTTGGTCCATCACTGTGCATTGCGAGACAAGTCTGTTTCTGCCACATCAGTGGAGAACGGATTTAAATGTGTAGTGTGTGTGCAGATGTTCATATGTTGCTGTTAGTCTGTGAGATTTGGGTTTCATTGGGTCATTATTACCACCACACCATCGGCGTTGAGGTTCTGCTCTCCTTCTTCTCAACTCTTTCTCTCATCAGCAGCTCCAGTAGTATCGCAGTCTCAATGCATTTCCCCCTTCACACATGCATCATTTAACTCTTATTTTTCTTATCTTCATTTGATCATTTTGTTGCGATATTCATTGTGATGCTTTCTGTTGCTGAGCCATATAAAATTTGATTATGCGACATGTATGCCTTTCCTCTGTGTTCCTCTTTAGGCTCGCTGAGTCTCGCACTAACCCCCAGGTCCTGGACATTGGGGTAAATCCTCAGGACATCAACACTGAAGAGTGCCTGTCCCTCAGCCAATGGGACCGAGCAGAAGCAGAACCCACCGAACAATACGACACTTTCAGCTTCTGAATGGAGGCCGGTGCTGCAGAGAAAAAAGTTGTAGATGTTAATGACTGTAAGTGAAACTCTTAAGAGACTTACATGCTGCGTATTGGAGACATTAGGAAAGGAACATGGCGGACACTTTCATTGATGACCTCCTTCTCCCACTGTGCCATGTCTTCTTAGAGGCGCCATCTAGTGGCCGTGGGTGCTAAAGCACACACAGAGGTAATAGAAAGGCTAATAGGCTAAATAAGCCACTGGCTCACAGAGCAGACCAAAGCAATACAAAGCAACTTCTCCCATTTTTATATATATTTAAATAACACCCATGCATTCACTTGATGTTTGTTAGTCAGTGTAATATAATTTTTGTCTTGGTTTACCCACTGTATGTTATGTCATTTATTTGAAATGTATTTCTGTATGTGGCATTCAAGTCTTTGTGTACATTTATATGCATAAACTGAATTATGTAATTGGAGAGGGACTGTAAGGGTTAGTTATGCACATTTTATTAAATAACAATGTCAAAGTAAGGTGCTACAAATATGTTGCTAGGTTCCCATAACTGGATAAGAGGGACAAACTAACTGACCAAGGCGGCCAGCCTTATTTAATTCAAAATGGAGATTAAGTTACAGCGTTGTATGTGCTTCAAGGTCATAGCCTTTGATCAGGCGAAAATAAAGGCTTTAACATGTGTGTGTATACCTGTATGTTGGCTTTTGGCTAATATAAAAGACATAACAAAGACAAAGACAATCTTATCTTTTTTTATAATGCAAAATCTATTTTTGCATTCCATGTGTCCCACTATGAAGCATATATAATGGAAAAGTTACTTTCAGGCTGAATTCCATAGGTATTGTACAATATACTGTACCAGTATGTCAAAGTATTGTATTGCAATGATCTGGTCTATTCTCTTCTCTGCAGGGTTATTGGTCCCACAAATACATTTTGTTAATGTTTGTAAATAACTTAATTGAGTAATTATTACACCTTATTAAAATCCCGATTCTGTGTAATTCCTTTCTTGTATGTACATAAATGTTTAGTCATGTTGGGTCTACACCTTCTTTTTTTTTACATACATTTTAGTGTTACCTGGGAAATACAATTTATAATCTGCACAATCTAATCCAATTTCACTAATCAATTAAATTCCCATCATCCCCTGCTGCATCCATCCAGACGGTTGCGTGGAGGTTTGCGTAATTGTTTGAAACCTTCACGCGCGCCCCAGAGAAAGTTCAGTGGACAGCTGTTGCATCTCCAACGTTTATTTTAGTCCTTCGTTTGAGGTAAGATTAGTTCCCTGTGTGTTTTTCAAGTGTTTTTCCGACATAATTACTGTGAATAACGTTGTTTGGGCTTTTAACATGGAGTAAAAACTAATACTTTACATTTACTTTTAGAAGCTAAACGACCGCCACCTGCAGATATTGGAGCTAATGCTAGCATTCTATCGTGCCTGCCAACATTTACCCAACATCAGATGACAGGGCTGGCTAAGTGTTCGCTGAAAAAACATTGGATGTATTTAAATCTAACTGTTTTGTACATAACCGAAAGGTATTTCATGGGTTCACCCAAGTCACACGCGTGCAGGTTAATTCGTTTAATATTTAACTAACTGTAACCCACGATGCTTCGAGTCCAAGAACAAACATCAGGCCTCTATAACTTGTTGGTCTATAATACCATTTGATTGATCTACAATAAGAGTAATCGAGAGGATTATCTCAAACTTGATTTTAATAATAAATTGCCGAATTCTGAACGTCCCCTTTCCTCCCACAGAAACGGAGAAGGCCATACAACCCGGGAAAACGATGTTAAACCGTCTCAATTACTACAAAAACGATGGTCCCTTACAACGACCTCAGCACTTAAAACTGCTCTCACCTTACTCCAGACTGATAGCTTGTGACACCCATGAGGGCAGCCTGGGTCTTTTTAGTGACACCCATGAGGGCAGCCTGGGTCTTTTTAGGAACACCCCCAGTCCCTCATCTGAAATGGTGGTGAAGAACATTCACCCTAAAAGGAAACTGGATGATTCGTGTCTGGGTGACTCTTTCGAGACACCAGCAAAAAAGCCCAACATCCCAAGCACCGCCTCGCCAGATCATGGTCTTGGTTGCGATGTTGACACCCCGAAAACCGTTTCCCAGCAATTCTCAGAAAGACAAGAGGCCATCAGAAGACAAACTAAGGAGGCTTTTGCGGATGTAAAGTCTCATTTGAATTTATCTTCATCTTCTGAGACAAGGATCAATCAGTCAGATCAGTCTCCACCAAATGATGTTGTCTCAAAGACAAAGAGCAGTCGATTGTTGCCAGACACCGTAAACGGTGGCAATGTATTTGACTTCTATATTGACAGCATCTTGTGTCTGAGCCCTATTAAGTGCAACGCAGGACACGCCATCGGAGTGGCCAATAATGTTGAGTGCTGCCTGTGTCCCAGGAGCAACGGCCCCCTGGCTATAGAGCTGAGCTCTGACTGGAAGAGTGAAGGGAATAGGGCAAGCAATAGTGCAGACACCGCTGTAGAAGGTAATGGTGGTCATCTCTCTCGCGGCTCCCTTCAATTCCTGAGGGGGGTAAGTGGCTCCTCTCAGCCTCTGTTGAAGCCCCTCCAACTCTGCCAGGCCCGCACAGTCTCCTTAAAGGGGAATTTGGATTTGAGAGACGTTCTGGGTACCAGCAGTGCTCCATCAGGTCCCAGCAGGGCTGTCGTAGAAGCCTTGGAGGTCACGGTCGATGAGGGCATCGGTGCGCCAATATTTGAGTCGACTATATGCAACAGTCAAAATGCGACACTTGAGGGAGAGGAGCACACCATGGACAGCAGCTTTGAGGACTCCTTGCCTCTCCAAGTACAGGTAGGTTGTACCTGCTGTAATCACAAAATGTGTATCAATGTATGGCGTCAACTCTTTTGGACATTTACCTGGTTGTTATTATTGTATATATTTTTTTACTTGTGCCATGTAGGTGAAATCCGTCGTGGTTGCGATGACCAGCCGAGCCTCCAATGGTTCCGCCCCAGCACTTCCACAAAAACGTAAAAGGTACCGACCACACGGTGTTGTTGCTACTCTTGATGAGTTTAATCACATCTTGAATAAATATGTCAAGGGCAGTTTATATATATATATATATATTACAAAAAATATATATATATATTTTAACATATAAATACTTTTTTTTGGAGTGTGGCTTTTCTTCACTCAGAGAACAGTGTATCATGTTGATGGAAGAAACTAGTAGGTTTCATAGTTGTTTCTATGCTATAGGCCAGTGGCTTTCTATAGTGAACGGGAATGGCACCACAAAAAGAGGCTGTATATGGATTCTGTCTCAAGACATGTCCAGGAGAATCCTTTTCCAGGTAATAAGACAAGTTTTGTGAGTTGACTCAAGCTATTTTGTAAAAAAGTATGATCTTCAAGGAAGCTGGATCTCATCAATATTGTCCAGCTCTAGCATGCAACCTTCCATCTTCCAATGAATGGTCCCTCAGCTGCAGTACTGTCAATACTATGAGGTTCATGACCTGATGGAGAATATTCTGTCTTCAGATACCGCCATGACCGAGCTGCTGAACCTGATGGGCAATGTGGCTGAACAACAGCTAGGCGAACGGTGGCAACATCCATCGGACCTCACCACAAGGTAACGTGTGTGTTAGAGTGCCTGCTCATAAATGACATTCAAATTTGTTAACGTAAATATTTTATAATCTCGCAATTTGTAAGTTTGTTTTGAATAATAAAAAATAAGTATTGCATAGAATATCAGAACAGGTAATTTAATAATTCATTGTGCCCCCACTAGAGGGCGCCCCCGACTTGTAAACCCCTTACAGACCATAGACCGTACAGACGTCATAGGTCGCAAACTGATTTTACCTGATATACAAATGTTTTACATGACTAATAAATTACATTACAATTTTTTTGTGAATTTAACACATTCCAACAGATTGTTCTTTTTAAGTTATCACGACATTTGTGCTCTTCATGTTGGCGGCCATTGTTGAAATGAATTTGAACCTGACAAACACGTCACATTGCTTTGTGTCATATATTTAGTGGTAGGCTACTCTACAAAGAACTATAGTTCAAATGAATAATTGTGTGGGGGTGGGTGGGTGCATTACAAGGGTTTGGATCGTTCAGCTGCCATTTTTGTGGTAAAATGCTTGTCGTTCTTAGAAACCATCAGAAGCGGTTTGGAAATGTGACACCTCGGATGTCTCTGGCTGAATGGAAGGCTCACAACTCCAGGAACCACCAGGGCTTCTCCAAGGTCCCAAATATATTTCAGAGGAGCCCACTCCCTTAAGTCAGATATGCAGGAATAGTTGACAAGGGCTAAACATTTAAAAAGTTTGTTATAAGTACTATTGAAGTGGGCTACAAAGGTTGTTAGGAGTGCAGTGCTATTGGTCTGCATGTGGCAAATGCTGTCTGTAGAGGTTTCCCTTAATTGTTTTCAATGCTCACTGTTTCACTGTTTGTTTGTTGAAAAAATGTAATATGATATTTACTAGCATTTGTGTTTTATTGCATTGTTCTAATATATTGATATTAAGTATTTGCATGTTTCTATGTTCATTGGTGCGTGTTTTATATTTTTGTACAGACCGGCAATCGGCTGTGACTATTTGTTTTAGAGTAATTGTGTTTTGTGTGTGGGATTGTAAGTTATTTTATAACGCTTTGCACCTTCAGTTTTGATTCATAAAAAAACTGGCTACTCGCCCCAGGCATGATGTCACTTGTGTTGTGTGGTCTCCCGCTTTGTCATTGTTCTTTTTTGATGCTTGTTTATGGAAACATGTTGCCATAATGTGCTTGTTTAGCATTTGAAGCCCAGAGCAGATCCAGAGAGCAACAGATCCAGAATCGAGCGACATTTCATTGAGATGTTACTGTGTAGCTGAGGTTTAGTTTGTGTTTGTGTAGGACCTCACTCTCATTAATGCTTGATGAAGCCAATACTGAGTCCCATTTATTTTACTCACCTGTCAGATTTACTTAGCTCTCTTCACATACACAATACAATGTTAGGAATATTCTAGCTGCAGTATGGCGCCAGTGTCGTAATGTGAGTGGTTTGTCCAATGAAAATTGTGTGCTGTTAAGAGTAAGCCTGTCACCTAGGGTGTGTGTGCACGTGCGCATGGTGTCAGAGGTGTCACATCGAGAGGGCATCAGAGCCCTCTCGATATTCCACTCAACTGGTTCTTTCCAAACAAGATTTCGTCTAGAGTTGGCAAGTGCTTTAAGGCAACGTGCCTGGGTTTACAATGTTTAAAGAAATCAATGGATTTCACATAACGAAACCCAACTAATCACTGGTGTCACTCGATTCCTCCCCCCTAAATTCCTCCCATACCAAACCCCTATTATATTGGTATTATTATTTTGTGTCACCTCTTAAATATTGCATTCGTTTTTTTTTTTTTGATTGGCAACGTCTGAGTCGGATATTCCTCAACATACCTGCATTATAGTTATATTTAGTCTGTTTTGGATGACATTGTTTAGTTAGTTTTGTGACCACTGAAGAACACATGTTGGATCTTGGAGTAAAAATTTAAGATATTTTTATTACATTTGCAAGCATACACAAGTAAGCATACACCATATTCTTCATTAGGGAAGTTGTGTAACCTTGTGCATAACAATTGAACCGTGCTAGCCCTCTGTAAGCATTTACTACTGTATGCTTTATGCACGCAAAATAAACATTACATGCCAGCTTATTGTTCTAAAACAAAACAAAAAACTGATAGATTGCTATCCTATAATGACCATACCAAAGCTGGAGGAAGGGTCTAGGGCCTCTGAAATTGTCAATCGTTTTACAAAACAGTGGCTTAACATCTCAAGGTTAAAGTGGAATGTTGAGTTTTTACAGTCTTCACCATAAGTCTGTTTAGAAAATGCCATTTCTGGTCACAAATGGTAAGGGTGTACACCTGCAAACAACTTTGATTAGTTGATTTTGTCGATTATAATACATGTTGAAAAGATATATGGGACATTTAGACCAAGGTTGGACACACAGCTTTCTTCCATAGATAAACAGCCAGTAAACATCTTCTTTATGCTGAATAGCATCCTTCACAGAGGCAACGTGATAGTAATGTGCATGACCGCAGACCCAACGTCTTCAAAGACCTTCCAATTGGTGATAAAGAATATATATTTACAGTAGCAACTGAGCTATATTAAAATGTGTATAATACAGTAATTACGAATCTGTTATAAGAAAGGCTTTGCATAAATTATAATAGAAGCACAATTGAAACAGTTTAAGGTGGAGGTGAATACACATGGGCTGAGGGAAATACCAAACTAGAAATTGATAGTCGCCATGTTAAGACACAAATAGAAAAGGAAATTCTCCACGGGAGGACTGTCATTATCTGTTACACTGCCGGTCGATGGTTATTGATTGAGCAAGCTACCGTGGTGTTATGAAAAGTAGGCCTCGTTTCCACTGAGGTGCTGATGATCGTGGCTAGTGAGGCAAAGCACTGCTCTGAGACTTTCTGAGCAGCCATAATGTCTATGTTCAGCAATTGGTCCGTTGGTGTCGTGTTGAACTCTTGTTGATGTCCTTTGCTGCTTAGCCTGTGCCTTGACATCACTCGCTATTAAAGCCCTCGTCTTTCCCTGAATGGAAACGTTGCTCATCGTGGAAATGGGACGTTTTGAGCTGCTGTGCTCATTATAAATCGAACCGGAACACAGAGAGAGAGAGCATGAAAGGGAGTAAGGGAGGGATAAAAGGCTGCCATTGTGTTAGCCAGCGTTCAGCAACTTTTTTCATGGCTTGCACGTACTTTTCCCCTCACACTCTTTCCCTGAACACACGGATAGGGTTATCTATTCGCAAGTGTGCCCAGATTGTGTGTACAGTCAATGCCGAAACTCATATTGTCTAACAAAGTATAGATGGCTTGATGTTTGATCATTCAATTGCGCAATTTCTCACTCACGATAAGGAATCAAAATTCTGCTGTTCATGTCTCTATTCTAATGCACACTAACAACACAACACATTGTGATAGATATACCGAACAATCGATAAAAAGGGTCTCTTCATACATCTCTCCAGCACAACACAGAAATTAATCTAAAATGTATTTACACGTTAAAATGGCATGCCCACAAGCCTTCCATGATATATTCTGAAGACAAAGTTCCATCGATTTCAGCTCTGCAGTTGTGTACTGTGTCATAGCCCGTGTCACATGTACACGGGTCACATGTGTGTCATAGGTTTCAATTCAGTTTGTGAATAGACATCTTAATATTGACATCTTAAACATTTAAACAATAGGACGTGAAGTGTTTACATTCCAGTGTAATGTATTTGGGCCAGTGGACATTCCTTCTTCTATAATAAAATGGCCGTTTTCATATATTTCTAAGGCAGTTCTATTGTGTTTTAAGCAGCCCTCAAAAGCACTTCTTATGTATTCTTCTTTGATTTATATATAGCTACCTCGTACCCACCACAGCACATTCACTGAAATAAATGGGGAGAAAGGGTTGATTTGGCCCATTGACAAACATTAAGTCCTCTTAATACAGTGCTCCATACATGTATGGCAACACTTTGTTCCTGTTGTTGCCATGTTGACCAGTTGAAAATATATATTGGTAGAAGCCCTTCTTTCTCTGTCTCGGTTCCAGCTCTGAAAATGGAGTCTGTTGGTTGAGGTGAAAACGTCTGAGGACTCATAAGAAACCATCAAATAGATCAAACAGTGGGTAAAGACATCAAGGTCAAACAAAACTGCCCTTGGAAAATGAGGCCCTTTTATTTATCATAAAGAGCGGACCCCTAAACGAGACCCACAGAGACGGGATTCCCTGAGATGGGAAAACCATCTCACAGAAAGACAACATTTCCCAGAAGTTGCAGAGAGACTGCTTAGGAAAGAAAAGATGATTGGAGGGTAAAGGGACATGAAATAGCACTGGAACAGTAGGAAAACAGCATCGTGTACACATCTGAGTGATGTATGTTCCACCAAACTCTTAGGAAACTTGTATCAGTGGAAACAAATTATGTACTGATGCGATACAATCAATAAGAAATGATCAGGGCGAGAAGGCTGGGGGTGGGGGGGGGAAGCGGTGATGGCCAGGGGTGGAAGAAGATTACAGTGCCGACGAGTTAGTCATCCGAAGAGGACGGGTTTCACTGCTCTGTGCCGCAGCATCTCAAAAAAGGTTGTGTTCATTGGCTACGTGCAGTAATACAGCGGTTACAGAAATAGGTGATGGGAGAACAAGGATAGAATAGGTCCCTCGTTCCATTGATCAGTCTCAGTCTCCATGTACAGGTTGGTTGGGGGCTGGATGTGTGTGTGTGTGTGTGTTGTGTGTGTGGGGGGGGGGGGGGGGGGGGGGGGGGGGGGGGGGCTTGTTTTATCAAGACTTATATCCGTGGCCGCTTGGCCCTTATCTCTGCTGTGGCGTGGACGCCACTAGGCACCTCTGCTACGCCACGCCCAAAGTCTCGCATGACAGCAGCCTCTGCTCTCAACCCAGCCGCAGAGAGCCAGGCCACGTCCAGCAGCCTCTGGAGTCCTGCGACCTGCTCGTCAACCAAGGAGCCTCCACCAACAAGTTCCAGCCTCCGCCAGGAAAACAACGAGTGGCGGCCTGTTTCTTTGCGAGAACACAAAGTCTTTTTAAAGAGACGGCGTCCCGGTGGTCACACTTCGATGATGTTGACAGACGGAGTTCTGTTGTTGTTATTGTTGTTCTTGGGATGCTGAAAGGGAAGCAGGAGATGAGGTCTCAGAGAACGCTGGCAGGTTCCTCGATTTAGTTTTGTCATTTTGTACATTAACACTCGGATGCTGTGTAATTTAGATCATCATGATGATTTAGATCATAGTCATTGGTGGCTTGACATTGACTAGGTAGAGACAGAATAAGAAAAACTTTTTGAGTTTGAGTTCCCCCCCCCCCCCCCCCCCCCACATATAATCTTGATACAAGTCGATTTGTACAAATTTTTCTTGTCACGCAATGGATCTGCTGAATACAGAATACAGTATATGACGTAGTATGAGGCAGATTGTGCACTATTTCGACCATATGGGCAGTTTTATTGATAATGACCTAAAGTAGAAACAAAAAAACGAAACAGTACTTTGAAGCAGATGGTGTCATGAATGTGTATGAGGCAGGAGATAATTATAATGCGGATGGTCAATAGTTGTCCGGGACCATTCACCTGCCCGGTGCAGCTCGGGGGAGGAACAGTAGAGGGGTTGGTGGTGGTTGTTGGTTTACCTTACTACGCAACAGCCCCCCCGACTGGTGCTCAGGAGTACTGCACTCTGAGGAGTTTTTGGCTTTGTCCTTGTTGTTGTTTGGCTCGTTGTCTTTGATGATGTCATACTGACGGCAAAAGAGCGCAATCACACCTGTAGATGAGAAGCGGGAAGGGCAGAGAGGGGGAGGGTAGGAGAGAGAGAGAAATGGAAGAGAGAGAGAGAGGGCTATCTGAGAACATATTTCTTATTAAGCGGCAGTCATCCCGCGACATGTAAGGGTAATGACACCTTACCTCACAAGACAAATGACTGACCACCCAGTCCCCCTCAGTGCAACAAAGACGGGCCAGATTATCTGTAGCATGCCCATACTGTGGAAACACCTTGTACTGTGTGACCATACGCAGGGTGTGGGGTTGACCTTGGTGGTGTGTTTCAAAGTCTCACCTGCCCACATGATCAGGACCACCACGATGATGATCAGCTCCCCCGCCCTCAGCTGCGCGCTCTGGCCCACCTCCTCCATGGTAACTTCGTCTGCAGGCAGACACAACAAAGCAACAGTGACTTCATTATTCTGTCAGGCACTGAAACAGGGCAGGTCATTTTGTCACTTTAACATTTATTTGCGCAGCGATTTTACAAATGGCTCCAAAAACTAGACATGGCAAGCTAAAGGGACTTGGCATTAAACATGATGTGTGATGTGCAGCCTTGCGGAAATACATATCCAGACACTCTCCCTGACAAATGACTTTGAGAACCTTGAAAGGATGAAAGAAGAGAAAAGAGTAAAGAGTATCCTGCTTGAGTCCAAGGGAGTACAATAAAGCTATGTTGTGTTGATGATGATCAACACAAAGAGTAGATATATATACACACACACACACACACACACACACACACAATGAGGATTTGAACCAAATTAGATCAAAATCGTTTGTGAGCCTCTCTGAGGGAAATTATTGAGAGCTTGACTAGGGGGATTGGCACTCCATACCAGAGAGAGAGAGAACAAGGGATGAAGTATGAGATAAAGAGTAAATCACAACAGTCTGAATTGATCCAAGCTGATTCTAATTCTGATAGAGATCAATACTCTGATATAGATCATTACTCGTCACCAATGCCCACTGAGGATAGGTAAAGAAGTAAAATAGGATTGATTGAGTGGGCATGTGCGTGTATGTATGCGAATGTGCTACGCTCTTGTCTATTTGTCTTGCACATACTTCACAGAGGATTTCATCATATAAGCCTGTCTGTCACATCAACCGCTGGGCTTTTCGGCTCTTATGTTGCAGAAATCAATGACTCAATCCGCGGTCCACTGCAACTTGGTAGAGACCGCCCTTTCTTTTTATTGAGACAGACTCTGGAACTCACAAGGCCCACGCCACACGCTTTGCTGGCTTCTAGCACTGAGCAGTTCACTCTTAACAGCCAGCGTCCATTGCCCAGTATTAACAAATGAAAGTGCAGCAGTCCGAGTCCCAAACTACTGTTGCAAGCCAGCAACCTGCGTGTTGATTTGTCAGATGTACAACACTGATGCATCGTGACAAATCCCCTTGATGATGTTTGGCCCTGTGCTACTGTTATAAAGAGAATACTTAACTTTAGATTATTTATAGATCTAAAAATATTCTTTCGCCAATGAAAGATACATCAAAGGCCATCACACAACAAATGCAATATAAATGGGCAAACTCTGAAACCATCTGTAAATTATCATCTGACGAAGTTGCCAAACATAACAGTCAAAACAGCTTCTAATTTACTCCCACCAATAAACAGAGAGTTGGCATTACATTTAGCAAAATTTGCAGGCCAAATACAAAACGACAAGCAACCAACATATTTTTGGTAACCAAACGGCTTGATAATTGAATGACTCTTATCAGCCAGGTTTCACTGTGCAATGGTTATCTATTTAGACCAGAATACAACAAGGCTGAAATATAGTTCAGATTCATAAAGAGTGAACAGCAGGTGGATGGGGCAGATGGCAGAGCTGGCAATGCGAAAATGAAAAATGGCATCCGTTTGTGGTTTTGCTTCTAACTGATAACTTGCTTAGGAATAGAAATCGAACAATCAAACAGCAATATGAGAAATGGGATGTATGAGAAACACAATAAAAAAACTAGTTCAACCAAATGTACATTGTTTTAGTTGATCTGAAGGCCATCCTTTTCCTTGATTCAATCATTGGTTTTTCACATATTGGTGCGTCTTCTGTGCAATTGTAGTAGTTTGTAATATGTGTGCGGGCTTATAACACACACACACACACACACACACACACTCACATTTGTCTTTGTCTTTTCTGATTTAGAGAACTGACACTTTGACAGCAGAAATTGTCTGTTTTGAACTTTTTGAACAAATTTTTCATTCTGCCATATCACTGTTTCCATTGCTAGGTTCCCCGCTATTTACCTCTCTATCAGACAGACATACAAACACACACACACACACACACACACACACACCAAACACACCCTGTGATCCGTTGACTCCATGCAAAGTTTTGTACACTTTCCCATTCTCTTTTTCATCTCAGTCCAATTCTTCCAAGACTCCAGATCCATTGCAGATCCAGACGCGAGCAGAGCACAACCAAACCCTCTCACTATATTCAAACTCTTCTTCCTCTGTTCCATCCGGTAGATCAGCAAGATATGGAACAGCAGAGACTAAATGTACTCTTTGAATTGGCTTTTGGGACAAAAAAGGCATCCGTGATGGCTGTCAAAGGGAGACAATGCACTAAGCCAGTCAGAATAATGGCACACCGGTAAAGATTGGAGTGGTCCAAAAAGTATTTTCTGAGTGTGTTTGCCTGTGTCCTCGCTGAAATTATCATTATTCAGTAAATGTATATTATTTTTCGAAATGGAAAAAGGTGCCTTTTGTCCGTTTATTTTCTTGTTATTGTTAATTTATACAAAATATCACAATTTCTATTGTAGTAGAACGTGTTAATTTTAAGAACAGCTGATAGTTCTAATCACAGAGCATGGCAGTTTAAAATGAACCATTTCCAGAGAGTTTGCGGAATCTATTCTGTGGATTCAAATTTTAACGAAAAAAAGAAACTGCCAAATAGGTTCTCAGCAGATCGTTTGACACCCCTCATAAAATAAAATAAATTCCAGTTCTTTGTAATGCAACCATATAACAAATCACTGTTTTGCCATACTTTCCAGTGATGGGAAGTCAATTCAGAGACAACCCCCTTGGCAATGTACTTTAATCCGCTGTAGTAAAATACAACAACTGTAAAGAAGTGTCTGGTAAACCTCTCAGTTGTCATCCTGGGGTTCTTGGCCAGCCAGAGGTAATTAAACACCCCAGGAAAAGACGGTGAAAACGAGACGGCGACAAAGATGTTGTCTGCTACTGGGTGCTAACGTGTAGGATATGAGTGTAGGATAATGAACCACAAAGACACAGGAGGTGAGTCTGTGTATGACGTTGTGTGTGTGTGTGTGTGTGTGTGGGGGGGGGGGGGGGGGGGGGGGGGGGGGGTTGAGAAGAGGGAGAGGAGTGAAGAAGTGCATACACACATACGCACACACACACACACACACATACATTTGCACAGATGTTTGCTGTGCAGCAATGATGAGAGAATTGGGCTTTATCTGTGTATGTGTTTTGCATTTGTTTCATAAAGAGTGGTGGAAGTGGTGTTGGTAGTGTTGGTGTTGGGTGGTCATGAGTCAGTGAGCTGCTTCACTTTAGAGGCAAGTACTTCTTCCTCCTCGACTCACACACAAGAATTCCGCAAAGTGCCAGCTGTCACCGATTGAGCAACATAACTCAGGAG
>JACYXH010000496.1:17500-105000 GCA_026745465.1 Lota lota | reverse complement strand
CAGGATAGCTCCGCGTCAAGTCGCCTTCGGTGACGTTTTGATGAATGCGTCGGCTAATGCCAGATGACAGGAAGGAAACCAGCCGAAGCTCCTCGCCGCCAGCGCTGTTTTCCTGCATCTGCTGTGCAGGTGGGGCTGCCACACGCGTTCCAGCAACAGCTCTCTATCTGGGGGGGCTGACGCTTGTTTGAAATCCATTGGCGCCGCGCATCCAACTCATTATCTCTGCTCAATTGTGTCTCTCTTTCTGTCCCTTAGCTGTTCTGTTCTGTTCTGTCTCTCTGTCTGTCTGTCTGTCTGTCTGTCTGTCTGTCTGTCTGTCTGTCTGTCTGTCTGTCTGTCTTCCTCGCTCTGTCTCTGTCCTCTTACACTCTTTCTGAAACCTCCTCTCTCTGGCTTTCTGTCTCTCTCTTCTGAAGCTTGTCATCCTGTACCTCTAATAAACACAACAACCACAAAACGCAGAGTGACGGCAAATGCTTGCGTCTCCTCGCCTCAGGGGGGAATTTGTTCGTCTCGTTCTTCTGACACAAACAAACATCTCTGCTTGTAGCACACATCAACACCCCAAGGCTCACATCGGTGTAAGTCAACACACACTTCCAGACAACAAGTACGTGCCAAAATGAAATATCCCTACATCTTTGGTCCTCAGTCTGTTGAGTTTGAATGGGAAGTGAAGCCTGTTTATAAAGGAGGACGATTGGATATTGAGGAGGGGGGGGCCCAGAAAACAATAGGCGTTTTAACAGGATGTAAATGTGTCAACACGAATCCACTGAGAAGGTGTACTCAGGATACAGCCGTGATGGTTGTGTAGGCCAGTCTCTCAGTCCGAACCCTGCCGACGAGGTGAAGGAAGTGGTTCATTCTCAGCCAAACCCCCCCCCCCCCCCCCCCCCACACACACACACATAACGTCTCCCTCCGTTTTCTATAGAAGAAAAATAGATAGCACTTTAGAATAACTGCAACTTTGAAGCATTAATAAGCATTGTTCCTACATTAATACTCATTACTAAGTCATTCACAATCAGTTATAAATTATTAATAAGATAATTAAATAATGTTTATTATGCGTAGGTTAACGATTTAGAAACTATTTAAAATGTGGTAATAATTAAAAACTAAATTTGTACAATTTAGTGGCATCTAGCGGAATGGACTTGGCAGAAATGTAGTATAATATTCCTAAGTTCAGGTAGTTAGAAGTAGTATGTCCCACTACTTTATTAATGCTTCAAAGTTGCAATTATTCTAAAGTACTAATAATAAGCAATTTCCCATTCTGTGTCCTATTGTCCCAGAGCATGAAGTGACTATTTCTTTTTTTGTCGCCCCTTTCGCTGTGTGTAGGGAGCGGTGTTGGGGTGCGTAAGTGTGTGTGGGTATGTGTGTGTGTGTGTGTGTGTCTACTTGTGGGACAACAGACTGGTACGCCATGTACCCCCGTGACCTGAGTGGAGGGATTTAATGAAAAACCACACAGATGTCTTCATATACTCTGTGGCTCCTCTCTCTCTCGCTCTCTCTGTCTCTTTCTGTCTCTCCCTCCCTCTCCTACCGTGCCCCATCCCATCCGCCACGCAGTGAGAGATTGGGGGGGAATGTGTGTGTCTGTCTGTCTGTCTGTGTGTGTGAGTGTGTGTCTGAAAGTGAAAGATACTGACAAAGATGAATTGGCTTAAGCCATTTGTGTGTGTGTGTGTGTGTGTGTGTGTGTCTGTATGTGAGCGAGTAGTGTGGGCTTGCATACATGCACACACATGTATGCTCTGTCTTTGGGCCACAGATACAGTGAAAGAGTGTAAACCAATGTGTTGACTTCATAGATATGATGACACACACAAACACCTATAGCGTTATCGTGCAAGAAAACCGTGGTCCTCAATCAATACAGGCTATCATTAATGAATGAAGTTTATTCTCTGGGCTATACTTTTCCTGTCTTTCACTCTAACTTTTCTCTTCTCTGCACTGACACACACTACAAGTAAAGCTGTCATGCTTGAACCCCCAGAAAGACTGCTCCTGCTCCTCCTCCTCCTCCTCCTCATCCTCCTCCGCCCTGACTCCTGTCCCCCTCTGATCCGCCTCTCTCTCTCTTCGGGGCCCGCTGGACTCAGTCCACTTTGCACTTTATTCCACATCGTATGTCAAGGTAAAGGGAGGCAGATTGCCAGCGATGGCAAAGAAAGTCTTTCTGGCAAAAAGTTCACCACAGCTGGTCTGCACCACATGTATTAATGGAAAGAAAATTAAAGAAGCAGATCGTATTTATTGGAAAACGACAGCAACAACACCTCCTTACATTTTTGGGTGATTGTAGATTTTGGTTGAATCCTTAGTCGGGAGTTCACTGCTTGATAGTTTGAAGATAGATCAACCTTTTGTAAGGAGAACGTGTTGAACGTGTTTGTACGATTCCTTCGTTCTGCTTGTTTTCCACGGCCACCTGTGGTTCAGACGCAGTCATTTTATGGATCAGTGCAGATCGCTCCTCTGTGTTTAGCAAAGCCAATTTGCGGTTGCTCTGTTTTGCATTGCGGGAACACTTGCCGAAATGCACACTACGTGTGTTTCCACGCGTGTTTATTGCGAGAGCGCACATTTGCAAAGAAGACATTACAAACGGAAACGAAAGCACTTTTAGTGAGGGGAAATCAAATAAGACAGCAATTGCGGGCGTGCGTGACGCGCAACGGGGGAGAAAGTGATTATAAATGAGCAGTTGTCCAATAACACGATCTCGTCTAGCGCAAAAGCTAGCAAGAGTGTCGGGGGAATTACAAGTGGTTGCCACTCGCCTTCGTTTATGCTAACGTTACTCGGAGGGCTTGTCTCCCCGTGCTCCCATGCCTTGCATCGTTGCATGTGCCATGATGGAGCCATCAGGATGTAGTGCTGATGTGTGGTTTGCCCTCGCATGTGAGAATGGAGACCTTGACTCGTAGCCTCGTCCTTGCAAACACACTCTCTCACTCAGTACCGCTTGATGCGTGCCTACACAGCAGGTAATGTGGAACGATGGTAAGGTGATCCAGTGGGAAATTTAACAGTAAATGTTAATGTTTCCCAATGGGCACTTAAGGCAGCTGTTAAAAGATTCAAAAGATTGACATATGAAGTATGCATGTGTATTGTCGTAAGGTATCGCTGCATCATCCTCGTGATACTCCTGCTTCTCACCTGGTGCACTAGAGAGCGATCTATATACTTTTTAGACGCTTATAGTATATTCTGCTACAGCTAATTGAATTCCCCGTGTGCTTGACACAGGTTCATTTCAATTGAAATGTTGAATAAAGGAAAAAAAGAGGGAGAATTGCGAGCTGCTGTCAATTATTTCCAGCTTCTTTACAGACCTACTGGATGTGTGCGCCTCCATCGCAGACAAAATGTCCGCCTTGTGGCGCTTTCCCCGTGACCTTTCTTCTTTTTTTTTTACTTCGATTTTCTTTTTCTCCACTTCAAAATCTATTTCTTGCTATTCTTGGAACTGGTGTGGCACCCCCATGCACACACACCTCCACACACACGCACATCAATCCCCCACCCCCTAAACCCACCGACTCCCCATAAACCTCACCTTGGATTAATCTCTCTGGCTCTCACTCGCTGTTCTTTAGTTGTTTTCCTTTGAGCTGCATTTCCGTCACACTGGCAGAACAGCAGGGCTCTGATTCTGGCTCTTACCACCAGAATCTGAATATGCGTCACCAAATCAGCTTGGTGGCTTGGCACCGTGTGCGAAAAGGGGTGGGGGTGGGGGGGGGGGTGGGGGGGGGGTGGGGGGGTGGGGTGCAAAAAGCCGCCACATTGACCGAGCCAGCCCATGTGCACCCCACTGTTCTCACATTGATTTTGTAAGTAAGCTGGATGCTATGGTGGAGTTCCATGGAGACTGCATGGTCTGCAGGTGCAGAGAGAGAGAGAGAGAGAGAGAGAGAGAGAGAGAGAGAGAGAGAGAGAGAGAGAGAGAGAGAGAGAGAGAGAGAGAGAGAGAGAGAGAGAGAGAGAGAGAGAGAGAGAGAGAGAGAGAGAGAGAGAGAGAGAGAGAGAGAGAGAGAGAGAGAGAGAGAGAGAGAGAGAGAGAGAGAGGTGGCATGTGGTATCGGAGCTGATTAGAGGGGAGGTATGGAGTGGGTGGGATAAAGTAATCTCACAAGTTCCTGTTGAGGATCTGGATTGTACAATAGTAACGGCTTCCTCGCTTTAATGCACAGGTGTTTGTGTGAGGTTCTGTGTATTTCTATATTTGTGCAATTCTCGGATAGTCATTTTATTGTGATGTGATTGTGTATTTGCCTGCATGTGTATGCGTGTGTGTGTGTGTTGTCCATGGGTTTTGTCTCTGAGTGTTTTGGTCTTCTTTGGTCTTTGTCTCCTCTCTGGTCTGGTATATGTGTATGGAGTAGGGACGCTTACCCAGCTGCCGCCATTATCCAATAAACAGGCCTGTAGGACTGGTTCCTTCTTTTGCACAATAATGACTTAGGAACTTGATTCCCCAACCCTGCAGGCCCACCACAGCTACAGAGGCTGAAAGCAGGGGAAATGAATGGCACCTTGCAACTCTGTCTTTGTGCATTTCTATCTCTTTCGCTTACAAATGAAATCTTGATGGAGCTGTGTACCTTATGCACACATATAATTAAATGTCAAATGAATAAAGAGTATGAAAATCCCTGCAGTGTTGTGTAGCAAATTCTAAAAGACACAGTGGTGGGGGAACTGCCAGGAGGTTGGTTATTTAATCGAGATCCACACACAGTCACACAAACACACACACACACATGCAGAGACACACATACAAACACACACACACACACACACACACACACACACACACACACACACACACACACACACACACACACAAGCTGTACTCACAGCTTCAGTATGAGACTAAAGACTACGGGGCTCCAGTCAATGAATATGAAATGAGTGTCTGATTAAACACCTTACATGTTTGATATTATATTCTCCCTCTCTTACCTTCCTCCTTCCAGCGTTTTCTGTTTCTCTCTCTCTCTCTCTCTCTCTCCCTCTCTCTCCCTCCCTCTCTCTCCCTCTCTCTCCCTCTCTCTCTCTCTCTCTCTCTCCCTCTCTCTCCCTCTCTCTCCCTCTCTCTCTCTCTCTCTCTCTCTCTCTCTCTCGTGCTCTCACTCTTGCTGTCTCTCGTGCTCTTGCTCTTTCTTGTGCTCTCGCTCTTGCTCTCTCTCTTGTGCTCTTGCTGTTTCTCATGCTCTCTCTCTCTCTTCTCTCTCTCTCTTGCTCTCTCTCTCTTTCTCTCTCTCTCTGTTTGTACTTTTGTCCAAACATGGGCCTTGACTAGGAAGTTTAGCTTGGTAGTTTGGGACTGTATCAGCCCAGAGGGAACAGCTACAGAGACCATCGCTACGGTTCATCACCATGTCTTTGATTCTCTCCATATTTTTTTGGTTTGTTATTTGTACAGACACACTTGTACACACTCATACACATCCGTGTGTGCATTTGGCTTTCTGCTGAGAGCAACTGAATACTGAACTGAATACTTGGAGGGTTCACACTTGCACACGCACGCAAGCACAGACGTATGCACGCACGCACACACATGAAGGCACACATGAAGGCACACATATGCACCCGGTTCTTCCCCAGTAATCCAACTAATTATCAAACAAATGCACACACATACCTGCCTTTAAACTTTGGAGACTGTGTGTGAGAGGGTGTATGTGTGCATCTTGCATTCATGTGTGTGAGACACAAGTGTGAGTGCACAAGAGAGGTAGAGAGAGACCCAGGTAACCAGCCCAGGCCCCACCTGTGTGCGTGTGTGTGTGTGTGTGTGTGTGTGTGTGTGTGTGTGTGTGTGTGTGTGTGTGTGTGTGTGTGTGTGTGTATGTGTGGTTCTCAGATGTAAGACTAATACTTTCTGCACTGATTCCCCCCAGGAATTCACTGGCCGCCGCCACCAAATGAAAGCACTGCTCTGCTGGTCGGCCAAAGGGCCCGACATCAGCAGCAGGAGCGGGACTAAATAAGAACCTTTTGAAAGCATGCATTCCCAGAATGCACCCTTCATTCTCTGACGCAAGTGTAGCCGTGACACACAACATACAACACACAACACGTCGTGACTCCTGGACCACATTGATCTTTATCACATGGCAGCTTGGCCCCCCCGACAGCAGCTTAGAGCCCCCCTGGTGGCTTAGACTCCCTACCTAGATTATGGTCACACACACACACACACACACACACACACACACACACACAGGCTTTGCACTCTAATTGTAATAAAGAATACACATTGTATTTCCTTCTAAAGGAAATAATGGCAAGAATAAGAATACACTAACGTGGTCAAATGAAGATCAACTTCACCATCCTATTTCTTCTTCAATGCTGTTTGCAGTGCGCCCTCAGACAAACTGAGAGTGGCCTTCTCCCAGCCTCTCCTCCCACCTTCCCCCGCCTGTGAGCTCACCCATGGCTCGGAGACACCACCTCCACGGTCCCTGCTTGGCCGAGTCTGTCTCCAAGCCATGGGTGAGAGAGGAGGGTGAAGCGGAGTTAGAGGATGGGTTTAACAGCAGCTCGGTGTTCTCCCAACTCAGAGTCCCAGAGGCTCTACTTATACATAATACATGTCCTGTACATTCAGAAACACTGTGCATGTTGCCAAGGGCTAACCAAGCCACAGCAGCTTGTTACTAGAACAGTTTTCTTTTTTGCACACTGAATATATGGTAATAAAAATATATACCGTGTTATGGTCATCTATAAGTGGTAGAATATAGTATTACAAATCATTTATTCACAGCAAGTCTCCCCCCCACACACACACACACACACACACACACACTCACACATATACACACAAACCACACGTTCTGGCCTGGTGAAGAGCCTATTGAGGGGGGAAAGAAAGCCAGTGATTCAGTCGTCCAATCGTACTGTCCCACATGAACAGCAGGCCTACACGACAGAAATAGCATCTGCACTCCAAAACAAACCATAAATGTAACACATGGCTAAAAAAGAACAGTATCAGCATAAATGAAACGAAGACTATACCATCATGTTAACAACATCTGCCCTCTATATATCCCTCTAAGTCTTGCATACGTCCCAAGCTGCGCACGCATTGCACTTAACCTTATTGATTAAACTTGGTACATAGGCACAGATGGACACATACACTCACAGATACACACACACACAAAAGGTCAATCATGAGTCTGATGGTTGATCATTTGACACAAATGATCAACCATGAAATGTATTGTTAGAACACTGTTTGGGGAAACAAAGTGGTACATGGGGAAAAGGACAGCTTCCTTTGGGAAAACCACATCTCAGTCCCCAGGGGTGGTTCTACATGCTGTATCTCTGGCTGAGAAAACAGGGCTCTGAGAAGCCGCGCAGGGAAGGTTGCAGATGGGTGTTTCTAGTCTGATAGGGACTCAGTTGGGCGTTCTATTTACATAAGCCTGGACACTATCTTTGTTTGTAATGGTTGGTGGACAGACTGTATAATGCAGCTGTGGCCACATACTGGGATTGCCATATGTTTCCCACTCTACATTTGGGCAATATGGACACAGATTTGACTGCAGAATTTAAGCTTGGTTTTCACAAGAGTACTCTTCAAACAAGGCAGCTTTTGGTACGAGCCGGTTTCATTTGTAGACTGATACATTTTTTCTTGTTTTATCTCATTTGTTTATAAGCAATTAATTTTAACATAGAAAAAAATGAACACATATATTTGTATCTTAAGATACATGTGTTTCCAGAGTGTGCTTCTATTTGAAATGGAAGCCTCTCCCTCTCTGTCTCTTCACAGAACACCGACGACACTATGAGTCATGAGCAAAGGCATATGGCGTCACTGGACAGTTAAGTTATGGGGCACGCCCACACTCTCCTGTCACTCCACCTCTCTGGCGAATTCACTTTTCTGCTTTTATTTCAAGGACTGTGGTCTCTAAACTTTGGATTACAACAAATCATTAAAATATGAACTCAGGCTTCCCCCTCATGTGTCATATCAATATTCAATATCAATGTCTGAATGTTCCTGTATGTATGTAATATTATAACGGCAATAACAATTATCACAATAATATAAGTTATGATAAGCATTGTATGAATGCATATTGCATTTCTTTGCTTAGCATACTGAGCATGCCAATGCAGGCAGAGTCAAGGTCTGTAATTTGTAACATAGACTAATGGATAAGGGACATACACTGGCTACAGGGAGACACAGCCCCTGCTGTTTGCTTTGCAGAATGCCATTTTCATAAGCACCCCGACAGACTGGAGATGGGAATCCACATAGATCTAGAGATTTTAATGATTTCAATTGGCATATTCACAAAATATGAAGCTGCATGGGGATTTTTCTTTCTCTTCTTTGCATATGTGTGAATGTGTGTGTGTGTGTGAGAGTGTGTGTGTGTGTGTGTGTGCGTGTGTGTGTGTGTGTGTGCATGCATATGTGTGTATGTGATTCATCTTTGTGTGTGTCTGTGTGAGAGGTACAGAGAGAGGACGGGTCAGAGTGTGTGTGTTGTATCGTACATGTATTTTGTGAGTTGTTCAGCCAAAGGATCGCAGGGGGAGTTGTGTGGAGCAGGTGTGGCTGCTTGGAAGTGTGCGACAGAGGTGACAACAGGGAAGATGGACAGACGAGGGCTGAGCAACACAGGGAGCCGTTTGCGGTGAGCTTGTGCAGCGGGAGGAGGCTAGGATGAGCATAGGTGCATTCTGAAGACAACAGCGTGTCACAAGAGTCTACGGCACTCGGTCACCGGGAATGGCAGAAGACACCGCTGTGTGTGTGTGTGTGTGTGTGTGTGTGTGTGTGTGCTCGTAAGTAAACGTGTGTGTGTGCGTTAGTGTGTGTGGCTAAGTGTGCATGTGTGTTTGTGTGTGCCTTAGTATGTGTGTGCATTACTGTGTGTGTGTGTGTTTGTGTGCATGCATGCATGTGTGCCATAAGTGTGCATCTGCATGCACTACCGTGTGTGTGTATGTGTGTGTGTATGTATGTATGCATGTGTGTGTGTTTGTGTGTGTGTGTGTGTGTGTGTGTGTGTGTGTCCAACAGTATAGGTTGTCAACATTCTTATGGTTAAACAAACACACAGGACTAACAGCATGTTTACTGAGGAATCATCCAGAACAATGATGTCACTCCTAAAGAAATGTGCTGGTAGGCAGTTCATATTCACATTCTGATTGTGGTTGCAATCTTCTGAATGCATATAGTATCCACAAAGTATCAGCACGGATACCTCATGGGTTATGGCTACTAATATATGGCTATGAATATTGATACATCAATATTGCTGTGCAAAATGAAATGTCTTATTTTCCAATAGGGAGCAAGCCCTTCTTTTGTGCAATGGTCTACCAGTTCAGCTCTTATTACACACACCCACACCACACACACACACACACACACACACACACACACACACACACACACACACACACACGCTCACACACACTCACACACACACACACACACACACACACACACACACACACACACACACACACACACACACAATCCCTTATGGTCAACAAACTATTTGGCATGTCATGGACTACTAATCTTTACCACGGTAAATGCGCGTTAGTGTAGGATATGTGTGTAAATCATTTTGGCTTGCCGAGTTTTCCACACAAAATTATGAATTTGGTAAATGATGGATCAAATGATGGATAATTATACACGTTGAACTTCCAGTTTGATTAAATGACCATTTTGGCGCGTCATCAATTGCTCAGAAACAGCCAGTTTCCATCGTTGAACAATAGTGACAGATTAAAATGAATAAAACCTGTGCAATTTGTATTGCACATAAACAGATGCAATCGCTCCATTGTCGTACAGCGGGAGGGATTGACTAAATTGTCCGGGCTAAAGTGGCTTGTATTTAGGATATTATACACACGAATCGTCTTCACTAAACATAAACTTACCCGCAGAGACTTGTGAGAAACCCAGGCAGCTGAGGATGAGCAGCGGTGCGGTAGGCAACAGAAACCTCTCCATTTTCTCACCATTCGGAGGACGAGCGATCCCATTTACTCTAACCGGGGCTGTGTTCACCGCCGGGAGTATTGCTCAGCATCCACGTCAGTTCGTGCGTACTGTCTCGACCGAGAACCGAACCCGAACGACAGCTCAGTCGACGAACCACAGACAGACACTGTTGCTTCAGGCGCTTATACGACATAGGCTACAGCCTCCCTGACTTTTTTAAGCACATTGGACAGCGCTTCACATCTCACCCAGCACTGAGCAGCAGTCATCATCTCAATATGCGTCACACGCAAAAGATGCAAGTGACGACCACACTATCCGTGTGTTTGAAGCTCCACTTTCCACATTATAGACGCTCGCAGACACCGCGATCGACGCCCTGACCTGAAAAGCTGGCGCTTCCACGAACTCACGCACCCAACACGGCGGGGTGTGCTGCGAGACACGGCGACTGGCGGCGGAGCTCAGAGATTCGCCTGCTGCTGCAAACCCGCTCGTTCTGTGTGTGTGTGTGTGTGTGTGTGTGTGTGTGTGTGTGTGTGTGTGTGTGTGTGTGTGTGTGTGTGTGTGTGTGTGTGTGTATGTGTGTGTGTGACTCAAGCTTGCCTCCGCTTTGGAATGAGAGGTTTAAAGTAGTATAGTCTGCCTCTGCCCGCTTAAAAACCAACAGCCTTTAAAGCCTATTTTCTTTTAAACATGAGCAAAGTTGCACTTTCAACGTGGACGATTAGCCTACAATATCCACCGAACCATTTTTAACTAAATCATTGCAATTGAAATACTACACAGTTTGGTGGTGCATGCGCACAGGTATCGGGTTAGAACGCCTTTTCTTTTTGCATTTGAGATGTAAAGCGCAATTCATTCACGTGACTTGGGAGGGACGGTCAGTTGGTCAAGTGCTTCTGATTCATCAATTCTGTCGTCATCATCGTCATCATCATCATCATCATCATCATCACTATCCCCACCAGTCCCTTTGGCCCTCCTTACTTGGGCATCTTGTAATTATCGCTGCCCACTCGCAGATTAAATATGCATACAATAGCCCACGCAAACAGTCGTGTTTGCAAAGATTCTACTCATAATTAATGCCATCATGGCACCGCTTTGAACTGCCTTCTCCACTCGAAAGCGAGCACATGCGCGCATCCTAACGTGCCATTTAGGTTAACCCCATACACATCACAACTGTAACAAAAGCTAAGCTGTGCAGTACTCCGACATTTGCCACATCAAAGGAGAAGGATAGGAAAAGTATCCACCTACCTGCACCGTAAAAGATTTCCGCTCCTGCCGTGCGCAATAGCCTAGAGTGTTCAGCGTGCCTACTTATAAGTGAACGCTCCCACCCGAAGCGATGTTGGGAACGCCGGTGTCCGATCAGCTAGCCATGCAACGTCTCAAGTCCCTTGCCACCAAATGCGATTTCCGCACCGCTCTATGTCCCACCCCGCTTCTCACCTCTCGGAGTTCAGCAAAGCGGGGAGACCCCCCCCCCCCCCCCCACCACACATACACACACACACTTGCTTACAACATACTTTGCGGCATTATCCAAGTGCCTGATATCAAATCATGGTCAACATAGGTCCCAAATGTAACTTAATATTTCTTAAATATATTATTAATAGATTCGATTATTAATAGATTAATTGTTATTATTAAATCTACTATTATTATTATTATTCATAATCATAATTGGATTAAAGGAATAGTCATTTGGATCATATTTAGCTGTTCGTAATTCATCCCCAATCAACTGCAAAAATGGCTCAAACTATTTGAAGCCTTATTCTCTGAGTTTGTCTTTCTGAATTCAGGCCATCGGTTATCCGCCAATTATTGTTTTTGGATGGTGTTCATTTAATGATCTTTAAACCCAAATCCCAGTAAACGAGCATAGCCTAAGTGAACAACATCGCCTAAGTGAATTGTTTCCATCTTGGAATTAGCCTCCCACACACTCCTACCACACAGTCATGCTGTTTGATCGAAAACCGAGCGGAAAACAAAAGATGCATCTGATAACCATATAATCATACATTCTTAGCATGGGTCGGCCCATGGAGGGAGTGCGGGTGTCTGTCCGTCTGCCTGTTAGGGGTCATGGGTGTCAGACCCACGAACGGGTCTGTGTGTGATGTGTAGACATAACGTAATGCATTGTTAAGAGTAAATCCATAGCGGTCACCCTGCTGCTTCTCTCCACCTCAGAAGATTGGCCGTTCCAACTGAAGCCGCCTGCCCTGACCGTGTGTGTGTGTGTGTGTGTGTGTGTGTGTGTGTGTGTGTGTGTGTGTGTGTGTGTGTGTGTGTGTGTGTGTGTGTGTGTGTGTGTGTGTGTGTGTGTGTGTGTGTGTGTGTGTGTGTGTGTGTGTGTGTGTGTGTGGCGACGCTCCGCGGCTCCCTGGGTGTGCATACTGAGTGCGTGACCTGGGGCAGCGGCCCGACAGCATGGCGGTACGCTGGAACACATCGGAATGAACAGCATCGTGGACGTATTGATTTGGTGGACTGGTGGGCATTTTATAAGTTGCTAACGGCTACGCAGCCCCGCAGGCCAGATGGAGATTGTCTGTCATTGGTGTCAAGGATTAGTTTAGCTAAATCCAAGCGGTAATTGGGATTGTGCTTTTTTTCAAACGTTTGCGAGGATTTCCACAGAGGAAAATGCCTGGGGTGTTCTATGGTTGGTGCTCTGATGAACTCTACCATTCAGGAAGTATTTCCACCCTCAAATGGGCATTAAAACCACTGTTTGCCATTGAATGGAGACCGCTGAGATGAATTGAAGACGTTTGGTTCCCCTCCACACTCACAACACACAGCTCTTGAGACGATTGAGTTGACGCTCACAATCCCATTCCAGCTTCCCGGATTCAGGGTTCATTTGGGGTATTGTGGGAAAACAAGGGCTAAAAATCGGAACTGGCAGCACACACAATCTGAACGCCTCTTACGGTGTGACATGAAAGACAGAGCTTTGTAAGAGAACGACGTTAAAAACAAAATACATTTCATCGTTGACAGGGAAACGGGTGAAGTCTGACGAGCAAAGATAAAAGCCTTTCGTTGTCATCCGTTTGCCTTGTAGTTTGACTTTGTTGGCACAATGAATAAGACCTGTTCGAAAAGATAACCACCAGGGCACATTTAGGAAGTTAGTGTCGCTGTACACGTGACACACACATTAAAGGTACAATATGTAAAATTGACACTGAGTGTTTAAAATGGTTACCGCAGACCAAATTCACAATATTTGAGAGTTATCTCCACCCGCTTTCTCCTCCCCAGACTCAAAGCTGACGCGGGTTGCCAGGTTGAGGACACTGAAAGCAACAACGAGTCCTGCACTGTAAGTTGATTTATTTATTGTTTGCAAATTATAAACCAGCTCATGTAGCATCCGTCTTGAAATCTTTCAGGGCGCTTCTCCGTCTTTCAAATGCAACTCCAAGATTCACCCGTGTTTTAACACGGCTGTGATCATGGAGATTTTCCCAAAGAGTTCGACTTTTGAGGTTGGGTAGAATCTAGTACAATCTCAGTTGATCCAGTTTGTTTGCTTGCGTCCTTGGCTTCCAATTGGCACACTATGTTTGTGTGCCAATTGGCTTCATATCTGGCAACCCGGGGCACTCAGAGAATACACATGCAAAA
Source organism: Lota lota (assembly GCA_026745465.1). Lineage (NCBI taxonomy): Eukaryota > Metazoa > Chordata > Actinopteri > Gadiformes > Lotidae > Lota > Lota lota. The sequence continues at coordinate 91,283 of JACYXH010000496.1, read as the reverse complement.
AAAAAACATTCAGACCCGGCGGAACAGATATTTCAAAGGAAAACATACTGGCTTTAGCATTGTTATCGTATCGTAAGAACCAGTATTTCGGTTTTGCAAGGTTCCATAATCTCTGATGACATATCTTGGTCATTTTATGAGTTAGTACAGTACGTTTATTAAACATAGATCTTTAAAAATGTACACACAATCAGAAGAAGTATTCACCAAACACGCATGCATACATCTGTGTGTGTGTTGGCTGTTAGCATGCAATGTGTCCATTGTGTTACTGAGCCTACAGTACATCTTTGTTCTCTAAATCTGTACGGGCAGAAGGCAACTATGACCCTTCACTCCTCTCATGCAGAAGAAGTCCTCCACCCTTTCTATGGGACAGATAGACGGAACAAGGCCAAGAATAGAGTGACCGTCATCCACTTTCTCCATTCAAATCCATCCATCTTTCTCTGTCCCTTAAGTCACCATTCCCCCTGTCTCAAGTCCCCTCCACCTCTGATCCCTTTGCTAATTGATTGACTTTGTGAGAATTACAGGCTCATTTATGTTCTTTTTTTAATGCACACTCTCATTGACCGTGGTATAATGCAGTCCTATCTCCTGCAAATACTTTCTTTCTTCCATTCTTTCATTTTTTCTTTCTTTCTTCTTTCTTTCATTTCTTCTTTCTTTCTTCCTTCCTTTCTTTCTTTCTTTTTTCTTTCATTGTTTCTTCCATTCTTTCCTTCTTTCTTTCACATTAACGCAATGGGCTTGTATAAGGACGTATGATATAGGGGCACATATATACATATGGGTATACTGTATATATAGAATATGGTTAGAGGAGACAAGATTGAGACTGAGAGTGTGAAGGTCTCCTGGTCAGAGATGTGCAGCCTTTTATTGTGCAGCCAATCAGACATGACAATGCATCAGCCTATAGGAATGGTCCAAGTGACATGAGTATGGTTACCATTTTTGCATAAAGCATATATAGCAGAGACAATTTGTGTTGAGTCACAGACACGTATGCACAGTGATTTTATTTGGCCGTATAGTTACAGTGGAAGGAGATCCTTCCACCCTTCCACAGAAAAGTCAATTTATTGACAACGCTTTGCACCAAAGAGCATGATTGTATTGCTGTTTTTATGTGCGGCGGTTGCAGCCCCCTATCAGAATAAAGGGCTGTGACTGCTACGTCGCCCCTATTAATCTAGCCTGCTTTAATTGAGGTAGCGCTAATGTTTACTCTGTGCAAGTTGCCAAGCGCACCTCCGTGCATAGGGTAGTAAACATAAAAAATATGGAGGCCATTCTTGCTCAGTATCAGATGCACTCCAACCATGAACCGATTAAAAACAGCACCATCTGAAGACTGCACCATATGCTTAGGTAGATTAGAAATATTGTTCAAAAATACCACACAGGTTTCTTACACCCTACTTGACTCCATTTATGTAAATTCGTTTTTTATGTACATTGCTTTTGAGTGCACTTTGTGATCAAGTAAGGCCCCCCACCTCCCTCATAGGTGTTCCATATGATGCCTGTTTGGAGACGAAAGGAGATGTCATTGAGGCGGCAGTGGGAGGGGCACTGGTTTAACTTTTCAGATGTATAGTGGCATCGATGAAACATCTTCCACAATCCGACAGCTGGATATTTAATCGATGGCAAGGTATTTGTTATTTTCTGTCCAGTGGATACGGCAAAAAATCTCCTATTGGAAACCCCAAGCTGGCATTTACGCTTTTCATTTCTCGCCCAAGCAGGTTCGAAATCTCCCCCCCCCCAAAAAAAATAGAAACCCCCCTTCCGAGAACGTCAGCGCGCAAAGATCATCGGAGAGGAATCGCCCGATATTGACTCACGGAAACGTCCTGCCTTGCCTAATATCTAAGCTCTGTCTGCCTATCTGTCCCTGAACAGAGAGAGAGAGCACCGGGGTAAACAACCTCTGTGGTGGTGGTGGTGGTGGTGGTGGTCAGGAAGAAGGCCGGAAACGAATGAGCTGACGGCGCTCCCTCTGTGGGTGTAGATGAGGTTCCGCCAGGTGATAAACGCCCGCGCCCTTGTGGCTGAACAAGCGACCTTGATGCTGAACATGACACAGGACGCGGGTCCTCTTTACGGCCATCCATTCCTCCGGGATTCATAAGGAGCGGGGAAAGAGACAGGAGGTTGGGTATGATTGAAAAGGGTGGTGGAGGTGGAGGGAGAAGTGCACAAAGGGCACACCTGGCAGCCTCCTTGGGGGTGGAGGTTGTTGTGTATGTGAGTGGAGAGCAGGAGGAGGGGGGGGGGGGGGAGTGTTTCTACTTTGGAATTAATAGCACAGTAGTAAACTGTAAGGCATTCATTGACCATTCCCTGGTGACTGCCACATGAGTGTGTGTGCACAGACACGCACACACACTCAAAACCACACACTGCATGGAGCTTGATGTCCATGCAGGCAGACCTGCTCAGATCTAAATTAAACAAACTGTGCAGACATGAGGAGAGCAGGGCGACTGTGATGGATGCTCAGTAACAGCAGTGGTCCTGATGCTGCGCGTGTGGGAGGACCCGACAGTGTGTGGAAGGACCCGACAGTGTGTGGAAGGACCCGACAGTGTGTGGAACACAGTTATAACCATACCACAGTGCTCGTTTGCTTCCAGAAACAATATCCTTTTTGTTCTTTGTTGTTGTATTTTTGCTTGTTCAGTGGTCCGCCTCACAATCACATATATCTGCTCCCTGGGCCGGTGTGCTTCCTGCAACAGTAACAGTTTGTCGTCTGTGTGTTTGTCTTTGTTCGTGTGTGTGTGTGTGTGTGTGTGTGTGTGTGTGTGTGTGTCTTTGTCCATGGGTTTTGTCTCTGAGTGTTTTGGTCTTCCCTGTGGTTGTGTGTGAGATTGTGTGTGTGTGTGTGTGTGTGTGTGTGTGTGTGTGTTTGTGTGTGACTTTGTCCATGGGTTTTGTCTGTGAGTGTTTTGTTCTTCCCTGTGGTTGTGTGTGTGTGTGTGAGTGTGTGTGTGTGTGTGTGTGTGTGTGTGTGTGTGTTCATCTGGAGACCACTCACCCCTTTCACAGAATGAATGACCACAGTGTTCCACAGATTTATACAGATTTGTACGGTTTGTCTCTGTCATTTCCACCTCTGTCTGATTGACTTGCATGGCTTCTCGAGGCGTTCTTAGACATTGTAAAGAATGAACAGAATGCTAATTGGGTGGGTGGGTGTGTGGGTGGGTGGGTGTGTGTGTGTGTGTGTGTGTGTGTGTGTGTGTTGGTGGGTGTGTGTGCGTGTCTTACGGGGCTGGCTCAGTGTGTCGTTGATATGCATCATGCGGCCGTATGCATAAAGCGCCAGGAGCCTGAACTCTTTTGCTGTTCCCACAATATTGTGACACGGCCTGCCTTTTTCTTCCTCTCCCCTGCTTGTAGTCAGCAGCAGGTTCTTCTGATTGGTTGTTATTCAGCAGCACAGGCTGACAAAAGACCTGTCTGCTGCTGGAAGATAGTCCCTCAGCTGCTCACAAGGCCTGACCCACTCTGTGCTCTCTGATGTGGAACCATACACTGCATACACACACACACACACACACATACACATCATCACACAAACACAAATATGCCCACACACACACTCACACACGCACACATATAATCACACACACACACACACACACACACACAATTATGCCCACACACACATGCACACACACTCACATGCACACACACACACATACACATACACAGAGGATAGAAAAGGCTCTCGCACAGAAATGTTGTCAGTCACAGAGACCAAGAGATGGATGGAGAGCAATAGAGAGTGAGGGGGATAGACATGACAAAAAAAATCTTAAGCTTAAGATGTTATACATTTGTTATTCACTGCTTTGGAAAACAAAGGAGTGAACCGTGTAGCGGACAGTAAAGTTGGCAGACAATGTTGTTTCCAACAGACGCTTAACCCAGATCTAGAGGATGCTACATCGCTCGGGGCAGGGGGAGATGCAAACAGACAGAGGGTGACAGTGAAAAATGAGAGAGACAGAGAATGTTCTTTGAGGTGACAACAGCCACCGAGCCAGCAAGGAACCAAAGAGGCGAGAGAGATTATAGGTGGAGACGACAGGGAGGGTCCAGATGGGGAGGTGTCTTTGTGGTCTGTTTGAAGTTTGTGTGTGTTTTACCACAGTAGAGGGTACTGTGTACTGGGTACTGTGTACACTTTAAGTGTGCATTTGCACAGAAGGTCAAAACTTTTACTGTGCTGTGTGTGTGTGTGTGTGTGTGTGTTTGTGTGTGAGTGTGTGTATTCTTACTTGGGCAAGACCCTCCTGCCTAGCCAGCTTTCAAGCTGCCTTCACTCAATGCGGTGACACACTTAGAGGATACACCATGCTGAGTGGTGCTGAATGAATGATATCTGCCATGAAAGAGAAGGCATGAGAGAGCGACTGAAAAGAGTGGATTGAGCAAATTAAATGACACAGGAGGGAAGGCGAAATTAACTAGATCTATTTGAACGGAGTGGAGGAAAAAGTAGTACATTCAGAAAATCTAAAAATATATATATTGACAAAAGTGATGTAATGGGGGAAGCGGAGACAGCAGGGTGTTGTGGACACGTTCTCTCTCTCTCCTCCACCTCAACTCTGCCCTCATAGCACGTGGCAATGCACAGCCATATTGGTCTCCCACAGAAGCAGCCATATGCCCGTGAGCTCCATATAAGGGGAAATGTCACATGGGGTGTGACCTCATCCGGCAAGAGAAGCACCTTAGAAAAATTGCCTTCATTAGCACGAGGTCACTTGCAAATGGAAGGTCCTGCTCTTGGAAAATTACCCGTTTTTGTCCTCTGCTTGTTCCCGGTGCGTTTAATATAGCCTCAGCGTTGCTGTTTTTACAACAATCATTTCAGGTGCTCCCGTTATAGTTTCCAACAATATAAAGGCAATATACGTTTATCTTTTATTCTCCAAAGTCTTATTCACTTTGGGACTGGTGTGACTGTGTGTGGTGTGTTAAATGTTACTATTTAGATGCACCTGTACCACCTGAATCCAAAGCTGGAACCGTGGTCCATTTCAAATCTGATTGAAGTGGAGGGAAGTTTTCTTTGGCCACAAGCCACTAAGTTAATGACTTGTAGCCATAAATTTGCACACTTTCCTTTACGCCTTTCCCATTAGGGAAAGCAATGGCCATTCTAGGTATGCAAATAAATATGGCTAAGTGACAAAGCAATTAAGAAAGTGAATCATCTTTTTCCAAAGTTTGAAATGTTCTTTTACAGGGGTTTATGATTGATGTAGGCAGAGTAAAGTACACTATATTAAATGTTTCCATACTTAATCAAGTGTTCATTACAAGTTAATGGTTGACAGTAAGTGTTCTCAACTGTCAAAAGCACAACCTCCCTCCAAGTTGTGAAACATCTAGGGCACCCTCCTTAAAAATACACTGATTAGGAAGAGATTCTATGTTTGAATGCATTTTAGTCACCTAAGATTGGCTAGGAAGTCTAAAATGCATAGTATCACCTAATCCGACACATATAGTTCAATGAGTGCTGATCAAGCTGTGATGTGTTAACTTTTCTTGATTACGCCGTCCTTTTAGTAGGAATAGCAAGATGTTATCAATCCAGCGGCAGCCTCAATAACAATGGCACAACGTGAATGCATTGAGAGCAGAATCAAGGTGATCGTGCTCGACTTGCATGCCTGATTATTTGACGAATAGACTGAAAATGGTCCTTGTTGACAAGAGCCTGACTTGTGTGATTTAAATAAATTGAGATTCTGCACACTCGAATTGTTCTGATAAGATAAGGAGATGGCTGATCACAAACAGGAAATGGACTCTGACATCAGAAGAGCTGCCTGCCACTTGAAGATGCGCAAGATCCGAATACGCACTGTTCCTTTTGTGTCTTTGAACCACGGGGTAATGACAGGAAGATGGAGTCTATTATAAATCCATTAATGTCTGGCTGAGTCATTGAGTTTAATCAGAGAGGGCTGTCAGAACAAAGCTTGTTTTGATGTGTCATCTAGGCAGATCTCACAGCTACTGGAAATTGCCGCTCCTTGGAGTTTTGCGCAAATGTAATCGCTTTGATTCAAATTCAATCCGGTCCCAAACTTATATGAAATTAAAGGTTTCTTATATGCTGTACAATTTGGGCTGCATAGAATATGTTTAGTAACATCAAACTCTCTGGTAATCAAAAACGAATTTAATAAATAATTAATAGCAAATCTTTGGAAAAGACTAAGGTCTTTCAGCTTTTTTATGTAATCGCCCTAATTAGGCACTTCCATATTTAGTTTCAAGTGGCCTACAGAGACTCAGGGACATCCAGAAAGGGGCCACGGCCCCGATCAAGCTTACAGAGGCCATTTCATCAACCGCCACGGCGCTTAATGAAGTGGAAGACAGAAAAAAGCAGCGTGGGAAGAGGAGAAAGAAGTGGAACACGAGACAAGGAGGAGAAAAACCCAAAGTGCGCCTCTTCTTTGTACTGATAAAAAGTCTCTTTCCGTAACGAAAGTGGCTCTTTTATTCGCCGTTTTCGTGCGCTCTGAGGACAGGGCTTGAAATGGTCGCACCGGGGCGGGGATGGACCACTTAAACTTTCAGTGCGGTGATGACTTGCACACACGACGTACACGTTTGGTGTTCATTATGCCAGCAAGGCTGGAATTGGGAAACTTTGTCATCCAAGACAAAGTGTGTGTGTGTGTGTGTGTATGTGTGTGTGTGTGTGTGTGTGTGTGTGTGCGTGTACGTGTGTGTGTGTACGTGTGTGTGTGCGTGCATGCATGTGTGTGCCTGTACACTGTGTGAGAAACTAGTTTTGATCATCAGAACAGTGCAATCTTTCTGCTTCAGGTTCATGCCTGCCCTGTTAAACCCAATTTGATTTATACAATATTACTTTATTTTAAGCAATCCCTAACTCTGTCTTCGCTAGATGAATCCATTTCCATTTAGAGGAGGTTTTATTGAGGCTGGAGTAAAGATAAAGGATATGATTTATGACCAGAACTACATGCTAGACTGCTCTAAATCACATACACACATGCACACACACACACACACACACACACACACACACACACACACACACACACACACACACACACACACACACACACACACACACACACACACACACACACACACACACACACAGGGTATCTTCATAATCCCTTGCAGAAGGGGGGATGCAGAGGGCAGTGTGGTGAACTGGAGATAGCACCTGAAGATGAGAATTGTGGGTGATGTTAGATGCTATGGCTTCGTCCTTTCAGTGTAAAGTCCTAATGGAAAAATTCATTTCTGCCGTCTATCAATAGTTCGTTTTTGCTGCTCACAGAGGGAATACAATTCAATTTTGACGATGTGTCTAAATGTAGTAAATCCAGTTCATCCAATACAGCCCTCATGGTTTATATATATTAGTCCAGTTACTTCAACTTTAGTCTTATATAAGTATTTAAGTCAGTTAAACAGCCCTTAACTTTAGTATTATATACAAGTCTAGTTAAACAGCCCTAAACTTTAGATTTATAAAAAGAAGTCCAGTTAAACAGCCCTTAACTTTAGTATTATATGTATAGAAGTTCAGTTAGACAGTCCTAAACTTTAGTATTATATGTATACATGTCTAGTTGAACAGCAATAAAGTTTTGTATTATATGTTTATAAGTCCAGTTATATACCCTAAACGTCCCATAATGCTTTAAAAGCATTTATATCATGGTATACAACCTCAGGATTTCATTAGGGGAATACCATTTGCCTAATTTTTCATTTTTTAGTTCTTGGATTTCATTCACCAAACCACACGAATACATGAACAGTTTTCAATATGAAATGCATTGTTTACATTTTAGATTCATGGTTCAATTTGCTTTGCAGTATAATTTTCAAATCCATCGCTTGTTAAAAGAGACCGATTTATGGGGACGCAGCTGTTGATATATGTAATTATGTCATTATTGTTTTCTAATGTGTCACCCCCCCCCCCCCCCCCCCCCCAGATAACTACACTCTCTCTTTACCATTAGCATAAGTCGAAAATCCTAAAGTGATAAAACTGATGCACTGTGGGTAAATGTGTTTTCTACGTGGTGGAGCATCTGCCAGTGTCTTCTGGTCACTCTTTACTCATTAGCAAGCAGCCGGGTGTGGGACACACACCATCTGCTAGCCTGGGGCAACACACTGTACTGAAGCGGGTGCTGCTCCACTCCCATGCTAAACAGCTATATAACCCCACGGCCAACATGTGTACAGTGTACAGGAACATGGAATGTAGGGACACGGATACACACACACGTCCACGCTAATTGTTATATGATGGAGCTGAAATGCCCCCCATAAATTCCCATCGTCTCCAAAATGGTGTATGGCTTTTGAGGGAGGCGTTCATTTATCCCCTAAGCTGATTAATATCAGGTCTCGTCTATCAAAATCACTTCAAAAAGAGAAATATTTACCTTGAAACCAAACACCTACGTTAGATCAATGTCATACATCATACAGATTAATGTCATTCGTGATAGAGGAGTTTTACATCTAAAACGATAACAACCTTTAAAATGAACAGTAAACATTTTATGCATGTGTGAATTTCGGGCAAGAGAACTTGCCATATATTTCCAAGTACTCTGATGATTGAGTTTACATTTTATGTATAGGGCAGGCAAGTCCAACAGTATGGAACACCTAATAGCTAATATAGTTAAGGCATAGTCAGTGATAATTTAAAGTGAAAGAAACGTGGGAATGAACCTTTAATGTAACTTACTATTCTTTAATATTGTAGCTCTCTAGCTTCTGTCCAGTAAGAATAATGAAACAATGTGGCAGGCGAAATACCAACAGCATGAGACGTGGCTAGACTCTATCATCCCATTCTAACTGGCTGATCAGTAAACCAATGACGACAATGCCAAACATCTATCATGCTCAAGATTGATCCCCATGTATTTCGGCCATTTCATTACCTTGATGGATTGTTATGTTTAATGGTCTTGTGGTGTTTTATGAGACGCTTTATGGAGGGAAATTCCCAGTGTTACGGAAAGTGATCTGGGTTCATTTGTGCCACAGAATTAAACAAGTGAGTGTCTATTGGAAATAGCCACAGTGAGCTGATTATACAGCCTTAACAGTAGAACCGTGTACCAAACTAAATTAATGTCCTCCCTGCAAATACTCTTTTACATTTTTAATAATGGCTTTATTCCACCACAGCCATTGAAGGTTTATATATAAAATACATATTTTCCTCCTCGAAGAACACATACGCCCAAGCATGTGACGTCATTACCAATCTTTCCTTATGCAAATCTTCCCGCAACAGGCTTACTGCCTTTCCATTCGCTGGAGGGATTACTTGGAGTGGGTGGAGCAGTTTATATCCATCTGTGGCACAGCGGAGTCTTTTGCTCAGATATGAAATGATTTATGGCATGCAAAAAAGACCCTGTTAAATCATGGGGAGGGAAGGGCATCAAGCACATTGCCATGGAGATGCAGAAGCATCTTTAGAGAGAGAGAGAGAGAGAGAGAGAGAGAGAGAGAGAGAGAGAGAGAGAGAGAGAGAGAGAGAGAGAGAGAGAGAGAGAGAGAGAGAGAGAGAGAGAGAGAGAGAGAGAGAGAGAGAGAGAGAGAGAGAGAGAGAGAGAGAGAGAGAGAGAGAGAGAGAGAGAGAGAGAGAGAGAGAGAGAGAGAGAGAGAGAGAAGGAATGATAGGAAGGGGGAAACAGAGAGAAAGTATGAAGAAGAGATTGCAGGAAAGAGAGAAAGTTTGAAAGAGATAGGGAGAGAGAGTACGAAAGAGAGTAGGGAAGAGAGAGGGAGAGAGAAGGGAAGAGAGAGAGGGAGAGAGAAAGGAGAGTAGGAAAGAGAGAGTATGAGGACAGAGAGAAGGTATAGCAAAAGTAGGGCGGGCTGAGTGACAGGTTGTTGAAGTGTTGGCAGAGAGTCGTGGCAGGTGACCCAGGCGGAACGGAGGATGACAGGTAAACGACCCCTTGGCTCAGGCATTCACCGTCTTAATGTACATCTGTTATTTACACCTGAGTAGATCCTCCCTTATTTACACTTGAGAAGAGCCACTGTTAGTGACACAGATTAGAAGATCCCCTGTTATTGACACACCGTAGAAGATCCACCGTTATTTACACAGATTAGCAGATCCACCGTTAGGGACACAGATTAGCAGATCCACCGTTAGGGACACAGATTAGCAGATCCACCGTTAGGGACACAGATTAGCAGATCCACCGTTAGGGACACAGATTAGCAGATCCACCGTTAGGTACACAGATTAGCAGATCCACCGTTAGTGACACAGATTAGCAGATCCACTTGCGTATGTGCTGCTGTGTAGCAGGGGCCATCGAGGGGCTTTGTCACCAAAGGACTGCCATCATCACCACCACCTCTGCAGCCATCATCCACCTAAAGGCCGTATGGCCAGATGTTGAGCTGATGTGCGGCTCTATGTTGATGCGCTTTAGAGCGGCAGGGGATTTAGTCGAGGCAGGAAGAAAAATCGTTCTGTGGTCTTGGCGAGGTGCGCTAATGAAATTATGCACTTTTGGTTCCTATGCACGTGAAAAGAAGCAGCTCTTAACCTCGTTGGTAATGAGAAGCAGTTTCAGTCGCTGCTACCCTTTGAATTAGGGGGTACACACACACACATACACACACACACACACACACTCTCACACGCATACACACACGCACATTGACTTGTGACAGCACACCTCATCAATGCACGTAGACGTTTTCCGATACAAATGTATAAGTGCGCACAAAGCACACGAAAGAAAAATGAGCACAGAACACTACCACATCTCAATACATTCTGCGCTACACACACTCACGCACGCACACACAGTCAAACTCACACACGGCACACAGTAATGTCCCTAACAGCATTATGTTGGCACCGCCTAATGACAGATTGGCAATTAGAGAAGATGTTCGATGCTCTCATCAGACGTGCTTTATTTAATTGCAGTCCAGCAGCAAAGTTGTGGAGTGGTGACACAATGCCAATATAGGGGTGCCTTGCCTGTACCAGATTGTTGGGAGATCTGATGATTGAAGCCTTCCGTACGTGGGCGCTGGCTGCGGTCATGACGAATTCACTTCACTTTGCTTGTTGCTTGTGGTGACAATAGATTAATGAATGGACGGTGGCACACACATCCTTCTTCTCTGTTTAATCAATTAGCACAGGCTGGCATCCCGGCAAATCACTGTTTTATGGCCTGTGGGCAAATGAGGTGCATTAGGTCCTTTAATACTGTATGTATATACTTAACCCTGGGGTGAAGTTGTTGGGTGAATTAATTAATTTTTAGGATGTAGTTAAATGCCATGAGAAAGATAGAGATGTCTGAATGATAAAGTGGCATGAAGGCACAGTGTGGGGAAGGGCTGGTGAATAACCCATTTGTATTCCTGAGGCACACAGCCAGTAGTGTTACGTATCGGAGAACACTGCTTGCACAGGACACACAGATAATCTGTTTGCCTGGTACACAGGGTTAGCTGGGGTGTGTGTGTGTGTATGTGTGTGTGTGTGTGTGGGTCGGGGGGGGGGGGGGGGGGGGGGGGGGGGGGGGGGGGGGGCTGTGTGTGCGTGCCTGTGTGTGGATTTGTGCTTGCTTTATTGATTTCAGCAAACACACATGTTTACACTTGCACATCTGTTATGTCTGTGTGCCTTTTAAGGTGCAGTACATTATATGGTGTGTATTCGACAAGGCTAAATTGACCAACAGATGAATGCTGTCTGTGTGATTGAGTGTGTGTGTGTGTGTGTGTGTTTGTTTGTGCTTGTGCAACTGCAGTAAATGATGGCTGGATGAGCATTAACATCTGTTTGTGTTTACCTAGTGTGACTTTGAGGTTTCCAATTGATTTATACACTAGATTACGCCTGTCACTCAGTCTTGATTTGCTGGGGTACAATTAAAAAGCTTTTATTATAATTTTTATTTTCCTACTGTGTATGTGCATGTATCTATGATTGATCTGTGTGTGTTCACATTGCATCCTATTACTTAGATGCTCCTGTGTGTGTGTGTGTGTGTGTGTGTGTGTGTGTGTGTGTGCGCGTGTGTGTGTGCGCGTGTGTGAGCGTGTGTGTGTGTGTGTCCGTGCACTGTCCGTGACCACACAGACCTGTACATGCATGCATGCGTGTATGTGTGTGTCCATGAACGCGCGTGTCTGTTTGTCTGCAGGCTGATGAACCTGGCGTCGGTCCCGGACATTTCTGTCACCTAATGTTGTCTCTCGCTCATCATTTCCACCGGATCAGCCCCCATTAGCTCTCCCAGCCACCCCTCTGCTGATGAGCACGTCATCACCCCCCCCCCCCCCCCCCCCCCCCTTCGCCCCCCACCACACCACACCACAGCACAACACATACACCACATCACACAGCATACACCCCACCCCACCACAGCACAACACATACACCACACCACACCGCATATACCACATACACCACACCACAACACATACACCACATCACACAGCATACACCCCACCCCACCACAGCACAACACATACACCACACCACACCGCATATACCACATACACCACACCACATACACCCTCCCTGACTGTTGAGTGGTCAGGTGTAAAATACGGGGGATTGTTTTAGTAATCTTGCCGGTCGCTGCTTGAGTTCCAATGCAAAAGTGAAGGATAAGAAAGATTTACTTGCGTGGGCCTAGTGGAATAAGAGGAGGGAGAACTGTCTGTTTCTGAAGGCGGGTGTTTATCAAGCTTGCAGTCAATCTAATCACTGCCTCTGTATTTTCAGAGGTCCTCATTATCCATTACTTTTTAAGTGACAGCAGACCGCAGAGTGAAGCAGTGCACAAGTGATTCCCCCCAGGACAAGATGTGTTGGAAGACAGAGTGTGTGGAGAGAGAGAGAGAGAGAGAGAGAGAGAGAGAGAGAGAGAGAGAGAGAGAGAGAGAGAGAGAGAGAGAGAGAGAGAGAGAGAGAGAGAGAGAGAGAGAGAGAGAGAGAGAGAGAGAGAGAGAGAGAGAGAGAGAGAGGAGAGAGAGAGAGAGAGAGAGAGAGAGAGAGAGAGAGAGAGAGAGAGAGAGAGAGAGAGAGAGAGAAAAAACAGTACACGGAGGGCCAACAATATAACTTCCAGCTGGAGCTGATCCCAGCTCACTGTTCCTGTCATGGGGGGAATAAGGGAGACCCAAACACAAACACACTTGGCAAGCTATTCTCCAATTGGCCAGACCTGACCATGCCATTGCTCACTGGGCCACCCTCCCTTAGAATGTATAGCCATGTACAATTTGTACCTGTCCGAGTGCATGCGGCCATAGGAGACATGCCATATTACAAGGATGACATTCAATCAAGCAAAGAGACTCTCCTGCAAGCAATCGATAGCCATCGATTGATGACAGAAAGGCAAGTGAAAGGGAAAAAAGCGGCAAAATAATTAACTTTCTTTTTCCCTATTGATCCGCTAACTTTGAGGCCTTCACAAAAGAATGTGGGGAGGAGAGAGAGAGAGAGAGAGAGAGAGAGAGAGAGAGAGAGAGAGAGAGAGAGAGAGAGAGAGAGAGAGAGAGAGAGAGAGAGAGAGAGAGAGAGAGAGAGAGAGAGAGAGAGAGAGAGAGAGAGAGAGAGAGAGAGAGAGAGAGAGAGAGAGAGAGAGAGAGAGAGAGAGAGAGAGAGAGAGAGAGAGAGAGAGAGAGAGAGAGAGAGAGTCCTCCGACTCTCTGTCTCTGTCTCTGTCTGTCTGTGTACGAAAATGTGAATAAGAATCACTAAAGCGGAATTGACATAGCAGAAAACATAAATCCTGTCTTTGTTTTGTCAAATTGTTTCCCCCTCTGTTCAGAAGTTATTAATGTCTATGCCTTAATTACTTTGTGGAGAGCGGCGACTCAACACTTTTCTCTCAAGACGGACTCATTTGTTTTATTTTTCACTTGTACGTAGAGTAGGCACTTTACATGAGGGCTTTTCTTTTCAGTTTTTTTCAGAAGCGCTCTGAGATTAATTGAAAGGGCCCAGGCTATGAATCGCAGTGTGGCAAATAGTCTATCTTCAAGGAGCACTTACATTGTTTCATGGTCCTCTGGTTCATTTGTGGGCACCAAGTAGTGCTTATCCATGAAACTCTGGTTGAATGGAAGTTTACAAGGATGGGTTTTTCACTGGGAGGGGCGAGGGTGGGGTTCTGAATCCCTGTGCATGTGGCACCACACTATCATGTGTTACTGTGACCGTAAACATATGGGCAAGGCCTAATAACAAACATACACTGCATTCAATCCAACTATAAATCACAACGTTCTTACGTACAACATCAGTTGGTCCCTGCCAGAAATCAGAGTTTTGGATGACCTTTTCAAAGGCAATTAGCATAGTCAGCACAGTAGTGCTGTATGACTGTGATGGCAGAACTGGAAACCAAGTAAATCCTCCTGTCTCAACAATAATGATGTGGGGGTGTGTGTGTGTGTGTGTGTGTGTGTGTGTGTGTGTGTGTGTGTGTGTTTGTGTGATATGTGCTGCCTGCCCAGGGCTCTATGTAATTTCTGAAGAGACACACTCTGAGTGTGTGTGTGTGTGTGTGTGTGTGTGTGTGTGCATGTGCTCTATTTCCTCGCAGAGTGATGTTAAACGAGTCCCCAGTAATTCAAACACAATAAATAGCCGTCGTAAACCCAAGGACGATCTCCATAATTTAGGCCTGATAACAAGCAGTGTCCTACGCCCACACCTTTTGCATTACTACACAGCTGCTTTTGTCCTAATAGCATTCAATTATAATTTTTTTTAACTTAGTTTAATTGAGTTATCACAAGTGAATAACAATACAGATACAAAATAGAAATAATAAAAATAACAAAAACCTAATAACAGAAACCGAACAGTTGTCTGTGGTTATTCAGACATTCAAGTATATTTTTATCATATTGTCAATTAGGTATTCATGTGGGCGATGACATGGTAAATATAAATGTTACGTTTTTCCCAATTTATTTTACAAATGTTCTCTTTGAGTCTCACCAGTTATGCTCCCAGTCCTCCTGTCCTTTACCTTACTGGTTCCTTGGCGGTAGCATCTTTCAATAGCCAGCTGAAAGCTATTAAAGCTCATCGCTGCTTCTCTCTCATTCCCCTTACACTGACAGTCCAGGAAATAGCCTGGACCCTGGCTTGGCCAGAAATTGAAGACATAGGAAGAGAAAACCCCATCGATTCCATCTTCGAGGCGTCGTTTGGGTGTTTTCGTCCCGTTAATGTGTCGGAGGGTTGGTTGGGGGGTGTACTACCTCATACACAGGAGCTGTGTACGAGGTAGCACACTCCCACTGCTTGCTTACACTGTCTAATGAAAGCTGCATGTTCTCCGGTCTGAACCTAGCTCATCCATCACGGCAGAACCATGGACTGCGAGGCCCCAAGGTCCTGGCTCCACGGCCGTTCCTGGAAATGAGAAACGTAACAATAGAGGGGAGAGGTTGAATAGGCCATGCTGTTTAAAATAATACACCAATGGAGTGTAATGCACCGCCTTTAACGAAGTGGATGCTTGTTTTGACCCCAGATACTGTGTTTACAAATGAGACGAGAGGCTTTAATCTAGAATTACGAGGGTACCCGACGGCTATGAAAATCATCCTTCTGTGTAATAACAGCTTCAAGGTTCTGTGTGATCAATCAGTGTACACAAATGTTTAAATATGTGTATACATTCCAATTCTGATATCCCATAGCACATGTGGGAAAAAGTGAAAAAGAAGTGCTTGTTGTAGAATCCAGAGGTCGAGCATTCCAGGATCTGCTGATATACAGCAGTAACAGCTGCTCGCCTAAGAGGTATGCTTAATCATAGACAGACAAGTGCTAGGAGCAAGGTGCTACTTGGACCCATAAGTGTCTGAACATTACATTTAGAAATGTGATCAAATTACTGCAAATGGGGGATTCAATAATAGAGCATTCAAAGTGTGTGTGTGTGTGTGTGTGTGTGTGTGTGTGTGTGTGTGTGTGTGTGTGTGTGTGTGTGTGTGTGTGTGTGTGTGTGTGTGTGTGTGTGTGTGTGTGTGTGTGTGTGGTACTGCCTGCCTGCCTGCCTGCCTGCCTGCCCAGGGTTCTGTGTCTTCTGAAGAGATTCACTCTGGAGTCTGCTTTACTGGGTCGACATAGAGAGATGGAGAGAGAGAGAGAGAGTGTGTGTGAGAGAGAGATATTGAGACATCCCTGAAGGAGTATAGCCACAGCAGTAGCCCCGCTTGTAGACTAATGAAACATAACCCTGCTGACCTCCCAAAGACTACACGTCCCACACACACACACACACACACACACAATACACACAAACCACACATGGATCCATACTAACAACACACATATACACGCACACACACACACACACACACACACACACACACACACACACACACACACACACACACACACACACACACACACACACACACACACACACACACACACACACACACACACACACACACACACACACAACCAAGCACACACACACACACACACACACACCACACATCCATACAATCACAAACACTTCTAACGGTATATGATGGAGTCTATATGCTTATGCAGATTAAGTATATTAAGTATACATTGTGCCCGTTGTCTTTCCATGTAGCTGTTGATGTTGTAATGTATTATGCATGAGGCGATAGGTACTCTGGGGGCTGTGTAGCAAGCGACTGCTAGTAGAATCGTCCGTACATTCACACCCAATGTATGGACAAGACAAGGTTTAGCCAAAACCTTCCCCAGGGAGCAGCAGCGCTCCCTCCAAGGACGGCTCCTCCAGTCCTCCAGCTGCTTACAGTAACCAAGGGCTTTACAACCAACGACACTTGTTTTCGGCCATTTTGTTGAGCTGAATTAGCACAATGAAATCGGACGTTTTCGAAGGGGCTTTGATCAACGAAAGCACATAACAAAATAAATACTTAATTTTCCTTCTCTGTTATTTGTTTTTAATACCGTCTCGAGCACTACTAAATTGTCTATGCTTCATGGGCACCGAGTGGCATGAGGAGAAACACCCATTCAACATCAGGAGGTGGTGAAATTTAAACAGTAGCTCAGGGAGCTCGCTATCTCTCTAAGACGATACCGCGGTCATTTATCAAACGCGTCCTCCTTGGTCACCGTCTGCTGCGCCGCTTTCCCGGCATAGCAATGGCGGGGAAAAATGATCTTCCTTTTGAGGGAACAATACCTTAGCTATGACACCCTAATAGGAAACTAATAGCTTATTGGTCGCCATCTTGAAGAGCTTAGTCTTATATGTATGTCATGTAGGTTATAGGTTTACCTTTAGGAATCCATGCACTGTACGCTTAAGATGGCTTAAAGAGTCATATAAAGGCCAGTTTACATGACTGTGTAGAATGACACAGTATGGTTTTAGATGGACGCGAGCATCACTGAAGTCCCGAATGAATTCGTTTAAATCTTTTAGACTCAAACAAACAAATTGATTATTATCTCTCGTCTTCATCCCACAGATAACAAATAAATAAGTCGGAAATTGGCACCTGCTAATATTTGGAGAATATATATATATATATATATATATGGGGCCAGAGCCCCCCCCCCCCCACTCAACAAATTGACAGGATTTATCCTAATCCTAATTGTTTTCATTTTCCTCAATCAATCCACATGGTTATTATTTTGTTCCCCAGATCCTATGAGTTGGTGTTTATGTCCATGTGAGAACCGACTGACCGTCCTTGTGTATTCTTTGCTTGCTATACACTAATGTAGTGTATTTTATAGTGCCTACATGTGTGTGTGTGTGTGTGTGTGTGTGCCAGTTTGAGTATATGTGGCTCTGTGTGTGTGTGTGTGTGTGTGTGTGTGTGTGTGTGTGTGTGTGTGTGTGTGTGTGTGTGTGTGTGTGTGTGTGTATGTGTGTGTGAACAGATAAGTGACTGAAAGGTCTGAGTTTTTGAGTTCTGCAGGATGTTAAAAGTCCCACAGAGACACATGACATATAAGCACACACACCATAATAAGCATATGTAAAGAATATCCCCTTCCACTAATTCCTGTGGTCCTGTGGACCAGTGGTACTTTGTAAAGCCTCGTGAGAGACTCGAGGTTGGAGCTCCACAGCTCCCCCTGCCAGTAACAGGGTATAATTACATGACAATGACTTCATGACAATGTGTGACGCAAGTGACCTTCGGTCGGTCACTGTGACCTTTCCTGTGCAGAAAAGAAGGTAACAGTCAAGAAGCTGTGAACGTCAAAGCAGTGTGACGTTTTTCAGAGTGGTACAATTATTATTACACACACACACACATAAACAAAGAAAAGCAAACACACACACAAACACACATACACACACACAGTATGGAAACATTGTATATTCTGCGGTCAAAAATCCATTTTTGCTTAGGAAGGTTACTAACTGAGTGAAATGACAGCACAATGCAGGTTGACCCACCTGCCAGGCCTGCAAATAGCCTTGATAACCAGCTAATAGCTTGAGCCCACCTTAAATGATTGATTGTATTTTACCATCATTAACCAAATAAAAGTATATAAATGTAAGTAAATAAAGTAAGGTTTAGTGGTTACTTCAGACGCAAATGAAGCTGATCGTAGAAATCATTTCAGCTTGTGGAAGTCTGTGGAAGTCAAAGTATGCCGTCATCTCAGCTGCATAACCACACAAATTGCATAAGGGGGCATAACTACATACGCCAGTGTAACTAAATGACATCACTGTCCATGGCATCCTGAGCAATACAGCGGTGTTTTGCAGAAGCCATGATGGCGGTTTACTTTCCATGAGCATTAAAACATTTAAAACCTCGAGGACGTGACTTTCGGTGTCTTTCGGAGGTGTGTGATGTCACTGCGTTTTGACATCCAGCAACAGAACATCACGCTCCCGTGGACAATTTCTGAATTTCCCTCATTTCTGTCTCCCCTCCTCGGAGAGAGGGGGAGGTGGAGGGGTGGGGGTGGTCAATGCAACACTATGTCATGTTTGTTAGCGCATAAACGCGTCCCATAAATTGGCCAGATGTGCAAAGTCACAGTGACATTGTTCAGACAGCACGTGAGGGGGTGGTGGGGGAAGGGGGGGGGGGGGGGGGGGGGGGGGGATCAGACTGAACTCCAATGAATATCCCACCTCTGAATATATCATTAATCAGGGGCACCTCATCTTTTCTGTCAGGCGCTGCGTGGGCCGCCCTGGACAGACAGCGTGTGTGGTTGAGGTCACGATGTGATGCCCGCAACTGAAAGTGGAACAGTCTGTTCACATTTTTCATTTTCATTTTCATTTTCATTTTCACACTCTTTTTTTCCAAACGTCTCCACCCCTCTATCTCTCTAAGCTCTTTATTTAATATTGCTGCTTTCCCCACAGAACAAATATAATGTATTTGACACAAAGAGGATAAATCAAAATGTGGTGTGTGTGTGTGTGTGCGGGTGTCTGTGTGTGTGTGTCTGTGTGTGTGTGTGTGTGCGCTTGTGCGTGTGCGCGCGTGTGTGTGTGTCTGTGTGTGTGTGTGTGTGTGTGTGTGTGTGTGTGTGTGTGTGTGAAAACATATTCAGCCCTACTATGATTACAAATAAAATCTCAGAGAATATCTATGCTGCATGGGACCTCCAAGGGCCACACAGTAGAGGAATTACACAGGGGGTCGTAGGTTCTTGTAATCACCACGTATCAGTCATCACAACGGCGTGATGTTATCCAAAGAGCCAGTGAGAAGACGACCAGAGATAACACAGAGCTGGAGAGTCTCCCCTCAAGCTCTCCGGCTCTCTCCCTCACAAGATGAAACATTTACGTTAACTTCAGGAGGCAAGCAGAGCTGAGAGCACAGAGAAGCAGGAGAGGAAAGGAAAAATGAATCGCCAGTTGCATTGCTTTCAAACAGGATAATGAGAAGGGAAATGGAGGACAATGATGTGGCAATTTTCTTGATTTGTCGTTGATCTCTGTAATATTATTCCATCATGTCACTCAGAAAAGAACAGGAAATGACCAGCCAAATTTTTCTTTGCTGATTGCTATTAGTATCGGTTATAAATCTTATTTTCTTTGTTGTGGGTGCAACAACAATTGGAGTGAAACATTAAATGAAAGAGGAACGTTAAGGATTTGAATTTTCGAAGACATTATCTCGCTGTCCTCTCTTTTCGAAAAACTTTAAAGAAAATGAAAGATTTCTTCAACAGTTTTTACATCTGAGTGGCTCAGCCCCATCTCTCATGAGTGACGTGAAGCTGACTCCTCCTCCAGCCACTCAGTCAGTCGTTATGCAACATTCAGACTGTGATGGGATGCAACAACCTCAAGGAAAGTCAAGCTGCTTTCCTTTGCCCGCTGGCAGAAGTCGTAGGCTAGGGCTATGTCATATTCATCCCAGAATGGCGAGAGACATCAGCACTTGCCACCAGCCTGTCTATCTACTGGCAATTCAGTCAGTACAAGGATTTTGAGAATCATCATCTCTCTTTCTCCCTCTCTTTGGTTCTGTCTCTTCTCTCTGTCTCTCTCCGCATCTCCTCTTATACATGATTGAGTTGAAGAGTGCATCAAAGGCATGTCGATAGCATTCATTATGAAACACATTAATTATATAGCATGCGTCTCAATGCCGTTGAGGCAGTGGCTGTGAGGTGAGGTGAGGAGAGAGTGACATGCAAGGGGAGGGGAGAGGGGGGAAGAGACACACAAGGTGAGAAAATCTGTGCTTTGGGAGAGAGTGGGGGTATTCAGATAGATACATAAATTGATAGATATGCTATCCTGCCATTTGTCATTATTCCTGTACATACTGTACAGTATCCACTCATTTCATCATATGTTGTCATTAAGGAGGAGGTCTAACATGGCGGGATGTGGTCCCCCCCTGGTGGGCATGGCCACAAATCCCAGCATGACGCCATCGTTCTAGCGCGATGTGTTTAGTGCCTCATTGCATTGTCCCTGCTTCATAGACTGAGTCAAATGGAGAAGTTATGCAGGGGTCTTGAGAACAGAAGTTATTTTCAAATGATCAACTAACAGGGCAAAAGGTTGTAGTAAAAAGTTGGGAGTAGTATTTGAATGTTTTTAAATACACACACACACACACACACACACACACACACACACACACACACACACACACACACACACACACACACACACACACACACACACACACACACACACACACAGTAGACATATTAGCATTAGTTACGTATATAGGAAGGTTTGTATACCGTTTATATTGCTTTTATTCTAAATTAATTAATGAATCAGTAAATACATGTATAAATTAATACATGCATCATGAATACATGACTTAACAGAAACAGAAAGTTTATTACATAAACCCAAATTGATGAATTTGAACCAGCTATATTGTGTTATATAACAGGTTACTAAACTGTTTTGTATGTGACAGGGTGTTGCAGTTATTTGCGAGTGCCACTAGAGGGCAGGTGTGCTCCTGGTTAATGATTTTGTAGGCCCTTCTACTGTACAAATGAACCTGTGTGTAGTTATCATATTTGCATCTAAACTATACTACTCTGTCTGCATTCAACCCTCCAAAAAAATTCTGAAATCTGGGATGGTTCTGCAATTAGATATTTTTAACCAGAACATTCTGATCTAGTAAATCGGGGAATGACAAAACCTCACCAAACTCGTCAAACCAGACAGGTCTCATTCTGTCTCACATCTGAGGGAGCGCAGTGTTTGAGAATGCGCTCGGATCAGTGTTCCCAGCTCTATTTGTTTAAATGTCATGTCCTCTCTCCCCATGATCCTTGCATGTGACCTCTCCCCCGGCTCTGCCCGGAGCCACGTTCATTTTCTTAAGGCCACAAAGACACGAGTCTCGGTCCTGCTGATTCTGTGGCAGCGGTCCGGTTCCAGGGCCGTACCACACTGTGTACCCCCCCCCCTCCCCGGGGGCCGACGTCCTGAAGGCGGAAAGGCATAAAAGAGGCCCAGGGTCAGGGGGCAGAGTAGGAGCTAGTTTAACCCTCCTGTGCCCTCTGCATGACAAAGGCCCGCTACGTTCCCACTCCTCAACGCTCACTTTCCCCGAGATATGCGTATATCAATGATAGTGTCCCCTCCTCACCCCTGGCTGACATAGGGAACAACCTCACGAGAAGTCACATCATGGCTACTGGGGGACATTAGCATTATTAGCATTTCTGGAGAGAGGATCTTCACATTTTCCTGTTAATTATATCTCCTTACGACGCAAACTACTTTACTATTACTAGTCATTAGTGAGAGCGACATTCTCTCTTAAGATTCTCCGTCTGATGGCTTATCATATATTTCTCTCTTTCTCTGTCAGAAGGATTTCTGGTGCTGCCTGAGTTAAAAAGAAAAAGATAATTTGGAGTCTGTGTCCTCAAATTCTCCACTGCAGTCGTATGGAGGTTGAACGCTAACCGTCTCATTTCAGGGGGCATTGCTCATGATCATTTCAGATGGGCAGCCATCGGCGGCACAAACCTTTTGGGGGACAGCTTTAAAATACCATCCATTATGATATCAGTGCACCACAAATGGCTTTATCTCAGCGCCATTTGCACTGAGATACTGATTATGACGCCAAGCAGACACATTATGCCACAGAATAATAGACTTGCCATTCAGAATTAATTGGATTATATTTCAGTCTATGCACATGTGACATATTTACGGAGACAGTTTGGCTGAAGGGGAATTTACCATATCTATTTTGTCCGAATGTCAATGGCTATATATGAAGATACAGGAAAATATATATACGGTACGCCTATTTGTAACTCTAGGACTGATGTTGAAATGCAGCCGATGCATATTTCACCATCAAGTCAAGTTAGGTTTAGTCAAAGAAACGTGCCAAGATTTATTTATGTATAAAACACACAACAGAATAGTTTGAGTTGTGGAAAACACTCTCCAGTCAGAAACTGAATAGGCCATTCTTCCTTCTGGCCAGTTTTACATAACAAATTCTATATATCATTGTGAGTTTTCCTTTCAGTGGCCCAGCAGAAGGCAATTGTTCGAGAGATATCAGAGACCTGGTTAACTAAAATGGTAGGAGGAGAGTTCGAGGGCAAAGGGTACAATCTTACATGAGTTTCCTCTTTCTCTGATGCCTAATAAAATAGTGAAAGGGCCGAAAGTGAATGGAAAGGGATGGGGTCACCGGAACGGACAATAGTAGCCGAGGAGAGAGGAAATCTAATCGGCATGCACATGCTAATTTTATGGGACACCAATTAAGGAGAATTTTTTATGACACTCTTTTGAGAAAACAAAACAGTGGAGCTGTCCCCTCTTAGTTGGGGGCCCCTGGTAGAGTGTCCCTCCGCACTGGTGTAGCGGCCTCGCCCTCCCCTGGTCCCAGCCTTAGCGGCATGGAGCCCAGACCCTAATGGGATGGCACCTCCTTTGTGCCTGCCCTCGCCCACATTGGGGAAATGAGGCAGTGTCTGTTTGTTGTTTTGGAAGGCTGCGTGTCCCGTTTATCACTGTCGGACCACAGAAGCACAGAGAAAGAGAAGCGCCGGAGGGGGGGGCCCCTGTGCTGTCCAATCTGTCCCGCTTGAGGCTTTACAGCCCCGGACCTCACGTGGCGCGTTCCCCACCCTCGGCCCATACATCTCCATCGCCGCCTTTAAGGCCGCTGATTGGCCTTTGTATCAGCTCACTCCGGCTGCCAAGATGTGTGTCTGCGCTGCTAACAGGGACCCGGGTGGAGGTGCTAACTAGACAATGACAAGAGATCCAGGATTGCCAATGTTTAACCAGCCAGCAGCCCACTCACGCCCCTGCCTGTGGACCCCCCCTAGCCCCCCTGGGCTTTTGTGGGCTCAGGGTTAATCTTTTAAGGGCTGGCGCTAGGGTGCAAGTTGCTCCTGCCCACTTGCCCCCCCCCCCCCCCCCCCCCCCCCCCAAATATACTGCCACACAGTCACTAAGGCTGTACTTTTATAGGGGTCTTTGTTTAAGTGCTGTGTATACTAAGCCTTTAAATCTACAGCCCTCCAATGCTCCCTGATCCTTAAATCTTACAGGGGAATCAACACACCCTGAATAATAAATGACCTTGGAAACAAAGCCAGGGCTGCTCTTTCAATGATGATGGCTTTAATCTAAGTATCTTTTAAGGGGCAGGAGAATAATTGTAAATACAATAGGTTCACATTTCAACCAAATCACCTCAGTGTCTCAAGGAACTGTGTTTTGGAGAGTATCCCAACCGACGGCCTCCTGCGCAACAGGTGGTCGGCCCTTCCCCAGCGCCAGTGCAGCTTTACTGTCTCTTCTTGCTTTCCTCTAAAGGTTTGCCGAAAACCCAATTCCTCTCCTTTGTGTGCCCCACACTTCTCCTCTCTGCACTCCGACGGGAGACTTGACGAGTTGCTGCACTTGCTTCCCCTGTCATCTGCTTTTCGCTCTCGGTGACCGTGGTTTACGGGCCGTCGTAAATGTGTATTGATATTTAATGCCAAACTCAGCAGGGCGCGCTCCGCAAAGGCCGGGGCCGTGAGACCTGTGCTTCCCACAGACAGGAAAGTGAGCGAGACAAAGGGAATATATATCAATAACAAAAGTGCAGGAAACCTGCAGCCGGCCCTCCCGTCCCTGCAAGGTCATGTGACCATATGACTACGGCCTGGCGGGCTTCTGTAGGGTGAAGGAGAAGCTAGTTGTGTTTGATGCAGATTTGTTAAATAAAACACAATTTACTGACTTCTCATGTTAATGAAACTTGGGTCAGTGGTGTGGCTGTCAATGCGCGGAATTGCCACCAGTGTTTATATAAATTACAGCAAATATTATTTCTGGTACTTAGCGTGGGGTTTATTCAGGTCATTTTAACAGAAGCAAAAGGACCCAGATCAACAGCTGATCTGTAATCTGTTAGCAATATGGGAAGATGTATCCCTTTTTATATTTGTATGATATTATATGGGGATATAACTGAAACATTACAAATAGTCGGATGCCTATGTCATGAAAACACATTGTGATATCTCAAACAGAGTACCCTCTGACAGCAAAGCAAATTCCCTACAAGAAAATGTGGACTATTTTCTGTCCAGTGTGGTTCATGTTGTCAGATGAGAATTATAAATCACAGGGTTTGATGCACCATCTGTGCCGCCAACGAACACAGCGAAGGAGACATCCTAGAATTTGTATTTCAAGCTCTCACTTGCTTATTTAGTATGGGCATATGTCATCCATTGTGTGTTTATCTAATTTATTTCTGAGTCTGTTAACATATGATGTATCAGTGTGTGTGTGTGTGTGTGTGTGTGTGTGTGTTGAGATAATGGCATTATGTCGGACACTGGCTGATATTATGCCACAGGGCCTGATCTCCTCATTAGAATTCAACGACGGCCGCATTCGAATTAAGGTTTAATGTGAGCCCGTAATCTTCCACCTGAGACCCTCGAGTAAGCAGACAGACACCTCTGTGTGTGTGTGTGTGTGTGTGTGTGTGTGTGTGTGTGTGTGTGTGTGTGTGTGTGTGTGTGTGAGCGTGTGTACGTGCATGCGTGTGTGTATGTCTGTGTGTTGAAGGGGGTTCGGGTTAAAAAGAGCAGAAAAGAGAAAGAAAGAAAGACACAGACAGGCTAAGTGATAAGAGCAGAGAGCCCAAAGCACAAGGCCTGATTTTAAATCATTAATAATTAGTCTCACATTAACTTTTCACACTGAAATGTCAGCCTGGTGAAATGTTGAATTCAGCGCGGCTTTACAGCACAGCCTGACTCATGGGCTGAGGGCGGTAGACTACAGATACAAAAGGGCTTTGGAGGCATAAAATCCAAGCGTGAAGTATTAACAGCAATACAGCACAATAAAGACTCAAGTCTCCATTCACTGAGCTTTAATGCCCGGCCATGGCATGTGCCCATTGAGTTAAATTGCAGTTATTCATTTGACTTCATCAAACCAACTACCAATGAAGCCAATTGTGTGTCACTAACTAGTCTGTAGCCATCAAAAGACCAATACTTAGCAGAGGAGACACTCGATTCAATAGGACCGCACTAGAGCTGTGTCCAGAGCAAACACACGCCCACACACCACACACATACACACAAACACATGCATGTACACACACACACACACACACACACACATACACACACACACACTAACATGCACGCACACACACACACACTCACACACACACACACTCCCCAAGCCACTGCGCAGACCATTGATCAGCTCGTCAATCAGGGGCCTAACAGAAGAGCCAACGGCCACCAACATTGGGGGATATTGTGCGCGGTGACCCCAGGGTCGGAACTGAGTAGCCAGGGGCCGTAGCCCACACAATAGACAGCATCATGTACTCTCCACATACAGTGGTGTCGCCGCTGGCAGACCGCTAAACGGACACATGGCAGGCCTACCCACAGATGGGATGGGGTGGGGGTGGAGGAGGTAGGGGGGTCTGCGTGCGCGTTGCCCCGGCGAGGGTGCACAAGCGGAGGTAACACACTGAAACAATGGGTGCTGATGAAAGGCAGGAACCGTGCCTGGTCTGCTGCACCGGGGGATTATTCCCCCCCCCCCCCCCCCCCCCCTTGTTGTAGCAGACTGGATGACACTGGGAAGAGGGGTGTGTGTGCGGGCTGATGGGGAAGGGGCGCGGGTGGATGGGTGGAGGGGGGGGGGGGGGGGGGCGGGTTTAGAGAGCGGCAGAAGTGTGCAGATTGGAGACACAATGCAGTCTCCATGCACCAGTGAGCAGCCAACTGTTCAAAAGTGTGACCAGCACAATGCTACACACATTTGGTCTAAAGAGTGTATGTATGCGTGTGTGTGTGTGTGTGTGTGTGTGTGTGTGTGTGTGTGTGTGTCCCTAAAGTCTAATGATGACCACTGATTCATACTGTATGTTGTTTAACATTTAAATGTAATCTTTACTTCCCCATGCTTAGAAATGACTCTAGGTAGTCACAAGGTTGGAAACAATGGTCCAATGTATGCACCATGCATGTGTTTGTTAAAGGAGTTGCAAGATAAATAGTGAGGCATTAATATATCATGCCTATTAAACTACCTTCATTTGTAGGGATAGACAGAGTGTGAAAAGAAACACACTGAGAACACTTAACAATAAGGTGTCAAGCGTTAGCTAACACATGTGAGCTAAGGCTTTGAAAACACTTAACTGATGCATGAATATACATTCCAATCTACATTTACAATGCAGTTTGTAAATGTGGTGTGTAAAATAATGCAATCAACAAAGTCTATGCAAAGCTGTACTCTATCTAATCGAATATATATACTATATCTAAAAAATATGATATTGATTCAGTGTTACCTTAGTTGTAAGCTATTGATTTATTGATTATATATTAGGAAGTAGAAGTGTACACCATGATATAGATACAGTATGTATGTCTGCATGTTTTAATTGTTCAGTAAACATGATGGAATAAGTAATGCATTTAACACTTTATTAATTCAGATTCAGTTTCATATTAACATATTGATCCCAGTTTAACCACTTTTTGTGAATACTGTTGACATTATCCACTAGTCAATATTTTTCTCGAGTCAAATTTCCATATCCAATATATATATATATTACAAAAAGGATTCCTAATGCATTGATTGAATCACATTAAAATAACTGAATCAAACTGTAATACAATTAGAGGTGTGATGATGCAGTCAATCAAACAGAATGACTATGATGAGTTCCCCCCCCCCATATGTATCATCACTAGGGTCCTGGTCCCAGGCTGGTACACAGAGGAGAGGCAACTGTCCCAAGCAGGGAAGCAGCCCTTAGGCTGAAGGTCAGCATCTGGGCAAGGCTCTTTCTAAGCCTGAGGACTGGTCTGCTTGTCAATATTTTACACTTATTTCCCCCCTCTCCCTCTTTCTTTCTCTTTTTCCTTCACTCTCACTTCACTTCCCCCCTTCTCTCTCTCCCTCTCTTTCTGTGTCCCCCCAGCGACACGTCCCCCTAGGGTAGTTGGGGGTAATTTATGAAGCTCTATCAGCATGGAGTGGGCCAGTGCACGGGACAGCCTGCTGACTGAGATCCATTCAGTCCTTTAAGAAGAGAGGGGCCTGGGCCCTCTTTCATCCTGTCCCCAATCAGCATCTCTCTCTCTCTCTCTCTCTCTCTCTCTCTCGCTCTCGCTCTCGCTCTCGCTCTCGCTCTCGCTCTCTCTCTCTCTCTCTCTCTCTCTCTCTCTCTCTCTCTCTCTCTCTCTCTCTCTCTCTCTCTCTCCCTCTCCCTCTCCCTCTCCCTCTCCCTCTCTCTCTCTCTCTCTCTCTCTCTCTCTCTCTCTCTCTCTCTCCCTCTCTCTCTCGCTCCCTAGCCCTCCTCCACCACCCCAAGCCTGCTCCCCTGCTGCTTGGAGATGAAGGGGAAAGTTATTGGACTCTTTAGCGGACTCATAAACGTCCTGGGGGATTTTCATAGCGTCTTTGTGCCCCCATTTTTTTCAGGGGGTGCCTGTTGTTGCACTGGAGATAATGTGATTGTTTCAGGCCAGTATAACTGAATAAAGGAGAGGGCGGTTTGTACCCCGACCGCTGAGCAGTCACAAAGGTCATTGCTCCCCATTTTCCGCAGAACATTTGTCGTCCCACTTTGGGGACACTTTGTGAAACAACTTTATATCTCTTTCATCCCCTGGACGTCCTGTGTACCTGGAATAGGTGTCAGGGAACCATTTTGAGGTGGAGATTAGATTAGAGCACTAGTAAGTGTGCAGAACACACTCCTCACACTGCATACGGTGGTCCTAATCTAAAAAACACCCGGAACACTAAAAACCCCACAGGGGGAAAAGATGGCTGATAAAATGAACAAACCATAACAACATCAACAGAAATACACAGCGAGAGAGGGCTTTTATTTCCAGTTCTGCCAACCGTGATGTGATCTACTGTCACCGTATCTCTTCCCCGGCTGCATGTTCAGATTCATGCTCAGTGGGTGCAGATACATGCACAGACGTTCTGGGGCTTGACCCTGTGAGACAATGGGCAACAAAGACTAGAAGGGGAGCCGAACTCCACGCACACAAGCACACACACACACACACACACACACACACACACACACACACACACACACACACACACACACACACACACACACACACACACACACACACACACACACACACACACACTCACACACACACATTGACACAAAGACACACACACACAAACACACACACACCCACACACCCACACACCTCAACGTTTGGTCCTCATTTTAGGGAGATTTATTGAGCCATGATGAGCCCTAATCTGGCCTGATCCTCTGTCACTACAAGCATATGTCTGTGATAATGCCCTCATTTTCTGGTCACCTGAACACTTTCACGTGGGTGCACCCCACCCCATGAGCTGACTGAAGAGAGGGTGGCTGGAGGGGGGTCCTCTAAACCTCAGAATACACTGCCTCAAATCTCCATGAATGGAAGGCAGGGGCTCCTCAAGAGAGGAGAGTCAAACACTGATCCAGGGTTAAAAATTGGGGGATTATGTGGAAACACGTAAGGTGGCTACTCTTTCATTTTGGTGATGCAAAGCTCTGCCTCTCTTGTGTCTCTCTGTGTGGCCCTTCGCTCTCTGCAAACACATGAATAAGAATGAGAGCGGCGGGGAGAATGGGATAGATCTGGCTCACACATTTATTTAACCACAGAAGGGCTCATCATTCTCCTTCTCTCCTTAGCTTAGAGCCCTTAACAATGGTCCGTATATGTTCTCATTGTGGTGCCCGTGCCCGTGCATGCACACACACACACACACACACACACACACACACACACACACACACACTTACGCCACAGACACACACACACACGTATGCACTACACACACAGACACACACACACACGTATACCACTCACACACACACATGTGACACAAACACACACACACATGCAACACACACACACAAGCAGCACACACGTTCACGGACACACAAGCAGCTCTCCCTTCAGTTTCTGTTGGGTTCTATAATATATTATTCTTCTCTGACAAGCCAATGAGTTCTGGCCCGATTTAGGAGGGGCCTTGGCACAACCCTACTCCATTTGAAGTGATTTCAGACCATTAAAGATGTACAGAACATTAATCGTACAATGCAATAAAAAATTACCTGAATACAGTGAAAAGCAACTTGAATAAACTGAGCCATTAAAACAGGCAGGGGACATTGATGAAAGAATACACTCACTGGCACTATTGTGTCCAAGACTGTTAATTAGGATCTGACCCAATTAGGAGAGGAGAGTCCAGCAACCATGTTGGCCGCCAGCCTAACGATGGGAGAATCCATATGCTCCCAATAAATGGTTCAAGTTTGCTTTCCAAGATCCCCAATTATAATATCACTAAATGTTGGCAAAGGCAAGGCTCCGTGCTCCCTCTGCCACCCCCCCCCCCCCCCCCCCCCCCCCCCCCCCCCCCCCCCCCCCCACACACACACACACACACACCGAAACAAGCCATGTGAGCCTCAGTGGGGGTCCATACGCCCTCTTGATTCACGCCCTCAACATAATAAGGTGTGCATGAGTGTGTGTGTTTTATATGGCCACGTAAAAGTGAATGTGTGTTGAGACCTTACTCAGTCTCTCAAATCACCAACATGGATAAATCCTCCTGGAAGTGTCAGATTATATTTGCAGCATCGGTTGTTCTTGGGGACTTTTACTCGTACGTCCTGCCAGTTTCTCAAAACATCATCGCGTTTGGACAAAGACGCCCACCGTTCTGACAGAGGCTCTACTGGGGTTGGGTAAACATAAACCAGGGGCCTCCTACTGGGCACCAGTCAGAGGAAAGCAAACAGCCTGTGGACAAACCTGTCATCCGATGAAAAGACAGCCGACTCACGCACACTCACACTTCTGCTGAAGTGTTTCTATATAAAGCTTATGGAAATATTGAATCCATATTCCATAGACTGTAGTCTTTTAATAATTGCTCTGCACCCAGTTTGTAAAGTGTATCCAACAACTTGGTCTTAGACATACACTATATGGCCACACATGTGCTTGTGTATTTTATTTCTCTCAACTTTATTCAATCTCTCAACCTTAGCCTTAAATATGCAAAAAAAGGATCCAGGAAATTCCTTTGCTGAACTGTAAACCAGAAATCCACACACATCACAGTCAAAGCACGGCGGGAGAACAAAGCTTGATATATTTTCCATATAAGGTATCGGATCAACAGATAGAGGGCTGAAATGTATGTTAGGAGGGATTTGTATCCATATGGAAACTGTAAAGATTGAGGCAAGATGGAACAAACTGTGTTCAACAGTGTTTTCTGTTTTCCTGTCACGTGGAAAAGTTGAGCTCCCACATTGGAGGGGACTGCCAAAAAGGAAACTTTGGAAATGTCCAGAAAACCAACTATAATTCAGCACTTCTATGAGTGTAGTACATGGCATTGGGGTCTTGAAAAAGGGAATATCATTACAAAATACTTTTCTAGGTTTCCTTGTTGTCTTAAACCGTATTCATGGAGTGCTTAATGATAATATGAGGGGGGGGGGGGGGGGGGGGGGGGTACTTATTAAGTGGTATTTACAACGAGCAGTTGGCTATTTTGTGGGGGTCCATTACTTACTTCCACATTCAATATAGTAGCATGCATAATTAAAACTAGTTATGATGCCGTCGAAAGTTACCTCCCCTTTTGATAGCAACAGTGGCCTCATTTCTGAGCCCGGTCGCAACACATGCTGTTGCTTTGCTTGTGTTACTGTGCAGTTACTTTAATGAACGATCTGCCTTCCCCTCAGGCACTCTTGTGTGTGTGGGGGGGGGGGGGGGGGGGGGGGGGAGGGGGGGGGGGAGCCATGGACTGCAGGAACTGAGAAAGTGAGACGGTGTAATTCCTGGTGCTTTACAGTTGGGATTCGAGGAAGACAATGCCTTGCCCACTCCTTAGTATCTCTTTAACTACCACCTCCCCTCTGCCAAGACCTCCCTGCCCTCCCCCCTGCCCTCCCCCCTCCCTTGGTGCTAGTGATGTGATTTCGCAGACTGTTTGGGAGCTTGGTCGTATTGAATCCGAGCCCTATTGTCCCGACCCCACCCCCCCCCCCCCCCTCCACCAACACCCCATTTGAATTGTACCTAGTCTCCCATTAACACCGTTCTTGTCTATGTTCCAGCGCCACATAGTGTGCCTCATACCTTTCCCCAAACTGTGTCATGGATACCGTATGCTAATGAGGCCTCTCGGGCAGCTTTGAAGTGGTGCTGGGGCGCATGGCAGGTTATGATGATGCAGAGGTTCTCTGTTCCAGAATACAGAGGTCTGATGATGATACAGATGGATCACAGGTTCACCTTCCGGGCTGCTTTCTGTGTGTTTTAAACTCAAACTGAACTGCATGTGGGATCTCCTACATACAACATTCCTCTTTAACTTTTTGACATATGGCTCAAATGTTGGAGTTTGTCAAGCTCTGTGTAGTTTGGAAGACACTATATGGGTTAGACATTTTTCCTATAATTCTGTTAAGATAAGACGTGAAATTCTTATTTAATAAATATATGTATTTTAATCCATCAATGTATATTGATTTATATACATTTCACACATTATTCTTGTGACATATATTCTGGGCTTGTTTGTCTGGAAATAATCAAATAACTTTTCAAATTTTGGAATTGATAAATACAAAAACGATATTATGGATACACCAATATTATATGTATTTTATACTATTATCTTTTGAATACTTTAACTAGTATTATGTCTTTACTTTTCCAGATAGCAAGTCAAATTCCTTGTTTGTACTTTTTTAATGAATGATCGACTGGAAGCTTTAACCACATGAAATATGATCCATGTGCCTTAAAACAGCCATGTGAACACATCTCTTGCCTGGTTAATGTGTTAGGGGGTGGGAGACGGGTGATCAGGATCGGGGGGGAGTTTAAAGTGGATAAGAGGGAGTTCTGGGGAGGCGGGGTGGGGGGAGCATAGGCAGGAGGTGTGAGGGGGTGAAAGTGTGTCCCTTCTGCAATTGGCTGTGGGTTTAAGTATCTCATTATGCGCCCCCATTGTTCCTTTGTTGGACCGGAGGTATAAATATGGGGCAGTAGGCCCAGAGGGCGACAGTTAAGGAAGACTCTCTCCTGTGAAAGAGAACCCATCAGCAGATTCAACACCGTAGAGCTCTGAGACAAGTTTAGTACATTGACTCTAGAGAACCAAGGCCTTTTGAAGACCCGTAGAGCCAAAGAAGAATTTGACACTCGTCTCTTCATTCTCAGACTTTTTGGTTGACTCATTACCCACCACTTGGGTCCTACCTCTTGTATTTTTGTTCGTATATTGAGTTTTCTTCCTACCCTGACGAGATGGATTCAGACGCTGGCTCCACCTCCAGCCGCTCCTCGTCCCCAGACCTGATTGTGGATGATTCCGTCGGAAGCTTCTTTTCCAACAAGATGTTCCAGCAGTACTGCCAAGAGCAGCGGGCCGACAGGGAGTCCAGCCCGGCGGGCAGGAAGGAGCGCTGCTCGGAGGGTGACAAGCACAAGAACGGGTCTGAAGGAGACAAGGAGGAGACGCAGGACCTGAGGCTGAAGGTGAACAGCCGGGAGCGGAAGAGGATGCACGACCTGAACCAGGCCATGGACGGCCTGAGAGAAGTCATGCCCTACGCCCAGGGCCCCTCCGTCCGCAAGCTGTCCAAGATCTCCACCCTGCTGCTGGCCCGCAACTACATCCTCATGCTGTCCAGCTCCCTGGAGGAGATGAAGAAGCTGGTGGGGGACGTGTACGGCGCCCAGAGCCGCCCCTCGGCCCACCCCAGGATCAGCACCGCGCCGCCCTCCCTCTCCCTGCCGCTCCACCCTCTGGCCCAGTCCCTGCACTCCCTGGTGGGCAGTGCTGGTCAGGCACCCCCACCCCAGGCTCCGGCGCCGCACTCGCCCCCCACGGCCAGCTTCCTGGGGTTCCACGCCCCGGTGCAGGGCCTCCTGAAGGACTCGCTCCACCTGAGCAGCTGCTACAGGCACTTCCCCGGGATGCCCTGCCCCTGCTCACTGTGCCAGCCTATGCCCAACCCCACCTCATCATTGCACAGCCTGGCCATGATCAAGTGAGCAGGAGCTGCTTCAGACTGAACTGTATGGCTGCT
This sequence comes from Lota lota, assembly GCA_026745465.1. Classification (NCBI taxonomy): domain Eukaryota; kingdom Metazoa; phylum Chordata; class Actinopteri; order Gadiformes; family Lotidae; genus Lota; species Lota lota. Next base: position 57,044 of record JACYXH010000496.1, on the reverse strand, counting down.
CACAGGAGGTTGTGACCTGGACTGATGTAATCCTGGCAGGTGCCAGAGCTTGTGTATATTGTATATATATGTTGTTGTCATGGAGACTGCTGCTATTTTTATACATGATCTCTTTTGCTATGTTTATACTGAGAAGCTCTAAATGCACTAGGAATGTGTCAGATTAGCAAAAGATTGTTGCCTATAATTTATCTGATATCATGTGAGCTGAAGAAATGTTATCAAAAAAGACTGCGTCCAATGGAATGGAATTTCTATTTTCTTAAATTAAACATATGTCATAGAAAACCTTGTTTCCGTCATCATTTGTATAATTCTGATAGTCCTTAACTTTTTTATTTAACTTTTTAACTTTATAATACCTTTCATTTTAGGTTCAAGGTATTATAAGGGATGTTGAACAGTTAAGCAACAACCTTTTTCATAGAAGCAAGTACCGTACAAGGGAGAATGTAATTATCTGAATACTAATACTTCTTTAACTAGGCCCTGAGGGTTATTTTGACATAACAGACGGGGAAGGGAGCCATGGAAGTAAAAAAAAAAAAAAAAAAAAGAAGCAGTTGCGTTGCTAACTAGGGAACAGGGACAGAAGGGCCAGACAATGCAGCAGCCGAGAAGCTGAATGTGTTGTTTTCCAGCTTGGGGACCATCCATCTTCACCTCAACAGGGTGTAGGAGATGAAAGGATGACACAGGCGCCACGGCGTCGCGTCACTTTTGTCTGACGCGCCGGAGAGACATGGCCGTCTCTCGACCTGTCATCCCCGCGCCTGCAGGATTTGTCACTGTCCCCGCTTCAAAGAGTAAGCGCGTAACTAGGGAAAATATGAATCACGGGAGGTGATAGGATGAGACCTTCTCAAACATATGAATGAGATGTCCCTATAAAAAAAAAGATCTTCACTTATAGTATAGTAAAGATGTAGGATCATAGCACTTCATAGTATCATCTTAACTGCTCAGGACCTCCTTGGCACTACGATTTTGTGATTGGTATATCATGATGCAAGCACACACACACACACACACACACACACACAATAATAATAATAATAATAACAACAAGTGCAATTTTTGATTTCTCTAAGTAATGATTAATCAACTGATCTGCAAACATAACCATTATACAGACTGATTGCCACGGACATAATTTAACCAAACAATGGAACAAGGGGCCGGCCCTCACTTAGCAACAAATCAAGCGTGTAAAATACATGCTTATCCTCCCACGGCTGACAGATGAGCTCGCTGCGATGGGCAAGGGAGATGAAGAGATGTAACCCCTTTTCACCCACCTCCCTCCCCTCCCTGCTCCTCCTCCTCCACACAGGGACCCTGAATGGGATCCAACAAAAGCCGCCCAGGCAACACAAAGGCCGGGGGAGGCCATGCTCTCGTGCCTGGGACACAGGCCTCCTCCATTCAATCTACATTTCATCATGGTAACAAGCACCGCCGAGCCAAAAGCCGTGACACCTTGCTCACCACAAAAGCGGTTAGCTCTAATTTATGAGGCTATTGACACTGTAAAGAGCCCCTGTCAGTACTAGGGGATTGTCAGCTGTAGGACATCCCAGTGGGGGTGGAGGCAGCTGCTAACCCTGGGCCCGGCGATGGGGCTTCTGTCGTTAGAGGGGTGTGTGGGGTGGTGTGTGGGGGGGATACTAGCGCTGCAGCATCACCTGGTCCCCGGTCCCCTGACACCGAGACCCCGGGTCCTCCCACACACACTCGCTGGCTTTATTTGGGCACAGGTGGGAATGGGAAGCAGAACACATTGTGGGGATTAGTGGGGAACTGCCTCCCCTTTTGCTGGAGGTGGATAATTAGACACATTGACTTGTGCAAAGCTGGTGTTTCCTGATCGTCACCAGATGGTATTAACCCACTGGAGTGTGCGAGTGTGTCTGGGTGCGGTGCGTGCATTGCGCGTAATAGATATGCATCTTAAATCAAACGATATGGCCTGGTGCCTCTGTGTGTGCTGTTGTGGTCAACTTAGTGGTTCTGAGCGTATGCTAACTGATAGTGGAAACATTGTTTTCTTAAAGAATTTTGTGTATAGCGTTGATTTTGTGACATTTTGTCATATAGATGTAATATAGATGTCATATAGATGACCACTAGGCTTTTGAGTTACAATGTGAATTGAAAATTATGTTTATGATGATTGTCATTAATGATCATGGTCAAATCTCTTGTTTTTTTAGAGTAAGAAAATGTAACCAAATACATGTGTGTTTCTTCCACCATTACATCCTAAACCAAACTAAAATGAATTGTGCAAAACAGAAACTCCCTACTTAAGATGAGCTCCTTTGACTTCATATCAACTTTTATAATACCACGTTTGCTTTCCCAATGATGAATGAACATGGTGACGGACACTACATAATCCATCTAACGAATATAATTCCATGTCATATGGCTAAATCCTGCTATTGCCATGCAGACATATGGTTTCCTGATTCCGTTTAACTGATTCAAATACTAATCAATAGTAGGTTGTGCGTTCACCTTGGATCAGTAGAGCCCAGTTAATTAGAGGACTGAAAGACCCAATTAGTTGTGATTGAGGGGCTGGACAGGAGGGACATATTGCGGAACATATGCACATATTGTGCAGCGTCTGGATGAAGCAGGACTTCAATTAAGGGAGGACACTCATCCAAAAGCTTGCAGTCTGACCTATTTTTTCATATACAACAGTAAAGGCTGTCTCCTTTTCACCCCAGAATACTGATGAGGGGGGAGACACAGCTGGGAGGTGGTCCACACATATATGCACGTGCACAAACAGGCAGATTCACTCAAAAATAGTAACAATATAAAAGTTATACGGAGATATTCAGGTGTGAAATGCTTGACACTGATTACACTGATTGAGGAACACATTGAGAGGGGGCTTCATTTGGATGCACAATAGCATTTAGTTTCTTTCATGGCTCAACCCCCAGAATACAATGGTGAGCATTGAGGTCCCAATTAACCAGAGCTCGGCCCGGGAGCGCTTCAAAGAGGGCTTCTCTGTTCCAAACAGCGCCTTCCTTGATACATTTTTTAAGCTAGAAATATAATAAAATAATAATAATAAAATATTATATTTAGTGTGGAGGTTACTTTTGGTCTAGGGTTTTGGTTGTTACTTAAATAATCGATTGTTGGTATATTATGCGTAGAAGTACTTTTTCTGGCTGTGCTTAAAATGCTATAAGGCCAAATTAGTTGTTATGAAAGGAGTAAATGAGGAGAATGATATGGAATCTGTTTTCCGTTTATTATATGTTGCGTTCTATGTTTTACTTATTTCATTTTATGATTGCATCAGGGCATGAAAAATTATACAACGATGGAAAAAGTATGTAACAACCCTGGGAGCGGTAGATTTTGTGTTGTACGCGTTCTAGTTCAGTTTGTTCATTTGAAGCCTCCGTAGTTACCGCCAATATGCTATTTATTTTTTCAATTAAAGCAATAAAGAAATTTGTAGCATAGAAAACAGCGTGTATTGCATTGCAAACATCAACTATAGCTATATAATATTATAAATATGCGTATTACGTGACGTATTTGTTTTTCAATCTTTACCATTGAGGTTAGAGTTCAGTAAATATTGATGATGTCATCGTCAGAAGATGGCTGAAGGGTGAGAAAGTCGCAAAATACTTTTTGTTTTAAACATATTACCATGGCTTGGCATCAAGCGATTTTATGTTATATGTTGTTGACTGTCAGCTAACAACACGCCTTGGTCGTTTGATTTGAACAACGAATCTTAGAACCCTGCACAATAACGAGGAAGTCTGATCTGTTTACCAAAACATTGCGCCAGCTGTTTAGCATTAGCTTAGCAAGTGAGATTTCCTGCGTTAGCCTTGGGATAGAAGCACCGCGATACGTTTCAATATTATGGAAAACATTATTCATCAGAGGACATGAATACTGTTATAGTTGAATTATAATACCGAGCACCGGACTGCCATAACGGTAGTCATGGCAATACGCTAGGGTCGACATCATGGCTAACTAGTTTAGCATTTCAAGCAGTTCAATAATACCATGAAACAAATCCCTTAACAACACTATCCTACATGTCAGAGCTTGGTGTTTTACTATGTTAAGTAATGGCCTGTCCACCCCGCCGAACCTTTTTGTAATTGTAGTTTGCACAATTGATTTATACTGTGATCATAACACCTAATCTATGCTCTTGTTTTTATTGCAGAGAAAATTGGTGGGGAGGCTGGTTTCAGCAAAGCATTCAGGCCGTCAAAGATAAGGTAAGATTTAAGCCATAGTGGAAGTTGATTATCTTTCTGTGTTGTGTATTTATGTAGTGTACCATTATTCAATGCCATCATTCTGTTCCTCTCTTGCAGTCGTCTGAGGCCTATGAATTCATAAAACGAGATCTGACCGAGTTCTCCAATGTTGTACAACATGACACAGCCTGCTCAATTGTGGCCACAGCCAGCGCTGTCAGAAACAAACTTGCGGTAACATGTATATCCTAAATTGAATCACAGCTATGTTATGCACTTAAAAACGTTTTTTCCTCTTTTAACTACTAAGGGTAGGTAGATACAGATGTACAGCTACTTGAAAACAATGCCAATATCATAGCAATATATTAATCAAATGCAAGATTTTTATGTCTGTATACACCATGTTGCAATGGAGATTGAGAAATAAATTTTATAAATGAATCAAGTATTAATGTAATATAATATAACCTGGTCATCATGGCATATGACTTAGTAGGTAGCCCTTCCCCTCATTCAGCGTGTGACCTTTTATATTAATAGTATTTTTAGTAATTGTATTATATGTTTTCAGGTTGAGGGCTCCTCAGAGACCACTGAAAAGGTTAAGAAGGGACTTTCCAGTTTCCTAGGGGTGATAACGGACACTCTTGCCCCTCCACCGGACATGACCATCGACTGTGATGTCATCACACTCGTGGCGACCACGGCGGGAACCACCGAGGTCTACGACAGCAACAAGGTGGGTCATCGTTGTGCCTGTGTGGATTTGGGATAGGATAGTCTGATTGTTAGGGTGTTAGACTCCCAGCCAAAAGATGCTTGGATTGAAGCCCAATTCTGTTATGTTCACTTAGGCATCCTTGAGAAGTAAGCCTCAACCCTACCTGCTTTTGATGATATGTGCATCTTAAAAAAAAAAAGCATTGTAAATCACGTTGGATAAAAAGCCTCTGCTAAATGACTTAATACTTATCAGTAGTATTTGGGTTGAGATGAAAACATGAAAACATTCTTACTGCAGGGATTAGAGTTTCCCGTCACCACGATGGATTTCCATTGTTTCAGGTCCAGAGAGGCTATGTTTTAGATTGGTGTAGAATAGCAAAAATAATAATTGCTGGGGGGAGTGGGCGCAGTATGCAGTAGGGATGCTAAACTCGTATCGAATACACGGCCCACATTTGAACAAGCAACCTTCTCCAGTACTCATTGTTGGTGCTTTTTCTTCTTCCCAGGTGCGCAAAATAAGTGATAGTTTCCACCAATGAATGTACATACGTATATATCAAAGTCAGTTGAACCTGTATTGTGTCAAGGGTGCATTACAATCATACCAGAGCTCCACTGGCCATGCAGTTTTGTAACTGCTTTTAACTGGTGTAGAGCCAGCGGTATACACCTCTAAACAGCGATTTTAATGTTATGTTTAATTGAGTTTTAGTTAGGCTATACCTGGGCTAGCAACTCAACTTTGGCAAAATTATCTATTTTAGTCTCAACAACATGCAATGGCGAAGGCTTTATATTGGACCATTTAACCATATATCATGCATCAATACTTGCCTAAAATAGCCTACATATCAACATAATATAAAATGTATTTATAAGATGTTGGAAAGAAGACTGCAAAACGATATTTGATTACAATGTTTTCGGAATCGTTTATGGTTTGTGTCGTTTAGTACAAGTACAGTACAAGTACAGAGTACAAGTTTGCACCCCTAGTATGCGGTGGCAAGAAGGAAGTTGATGCATATGATGACACTGATATCCATCCAGTGTCCAGTAGCATCCACTGTCGTATAAAGTTAGAAATGATTATATTTATGTATTACAATACAAATTGTTAAGGTGATGTGTAACGTTTGAAATGGTTACGTTTAGGTATAGGTCCACACATTGGCGTAGGTTCTATGTACAATGACCTTTTCCTCATTATGCGAATACTGGGCATAGCCCATGCCAACTATACCAGACGATAGGCCTACACACGCCAACATGGTCAGAACAAGATAACCGGCCCTTGTTTTGACTACGTCAAGTTTTTAAGTGGCCTATTATTTGATTGTGGCGGCTTTCCTGCAACGGAGATGGCTAACGGCCCACCGAACGAAGATAAATCAAATTGACTAATTATAACTCATAAAGAGAAACGAATCACAACTTTTTAATTTAAAGTAAAGTGAAATTTTTATAGCGAAAGAGTTACAGTTTTACAAACAAAATAATGGATTGATGGAAGTTTTAGCTGATGAAGCATAATTGTTGCCAACTGGCCAAACATATTAAATCAAAATTCATCATTATTTTAATATTAAAAAGATTAATCTATTGGTCAGACTGTCAATGGAATACATCTTCTGTTAAAACAATATGTTTTGGATAACTGGATAATTGTCATGAGATGTTGTTTGGCTTTAATCCCTGTCCCTAGTCTCTAATGCAATGTACTCCTTCTCATACAATGTGTGTGTCGCTCTGCTAAAACTACAAAAGTATTTATATTGTATGATATTCTTACTAGAAAAGCCCCTTTGAAGACCTAATGATAATGAAAGTGGTCTGCCATTTTAAACTATTACATATTTTTATTTTCTGTAGTATAAGTAGTAAATGCGAGCACACGACATGCTTGTGGTAGATGGAGAGCCACAGCTAAGCTTTCTCTTTGTCCCTCAGGCTCGACTCTACAGCCTCCAGGCTGACCCGGCTACCTACTGCAACGAGCCCGATGGTAGGACCTCTTACACTGGCTGCTCTGCCTGGCTGACAGACAGAACCACCATGAGTCATTCTAGCCCTCATTCACCCATCCTTAGTTGTTCAAATGACTAGTTGACTGTGACTGCTTTGATGGTCACATCTCACTGTTTTGGCCATAATATTATGATGTAAATGTGACTAAGTTGGGATTTTTGGGTAATGTGTTTAATATTAAATATTAAATATTTTACCTCTATTTAATAAGAGGTAAAATTTAAAGAAGTACGCTGGATAAAATGTGATAGTAAGCAATGGTGCATTGTTTGGCTGGATACTGAAAGCTGCCAAGTGGGTCATTCTCTGTTATTAGTTTCTGATTTTTCCCCTGGCCTGTCTGTGCCCAGGTCCCCTCGAGCAATTTGACAACTGGCTGTCCAGTTTCAGTATGGAGGAGAGAAAAGGAGAAGTATCAGAGCTTCTGGTCAACAGTCCCTCAATACGAGCCCTATACACTAAAATGGTACAATGTTTTACTCATTTAAATGAATTGTTGTATTGTGGTGCCCCCTTCATTTAAAGAGGAATTCATGTGTTTTATACACGCATAATGAATGTGTGTTATTACACAGGTGCCAGCAGCAGTGGCTCATTCTGAATTCTGGCAGAGATATTTCTACAAGGTCTTTCAGTTGGAACAGGTAAATTGCCTTGCTTTTTTTTCTCCTTTTGTTTCCAACGTAAGACACCCCTCAAAAGTGTCAAGCGCAGTTTGCAGTTAGCTCAACACTGTTCCATGGGCGCCACCTGCTGGACAGTACACATTATGATACCTAGTTAGACGCCTGATTTTATATCATAAGATAAGGTTCTGGTTTCTTACCCCAATATCCGCAGTCTGCCTGTAGGGATCCTTCAGCAAGAAGCCTAGCCCCTATTCGCTCATTAATTAAAGTCATTTTGGATAAGCCTCTGCTAAATTAATTAATAGAAAATAACTTAGATCCTAAAAACAAATCTAGAAGGGAAATGAGAAATTGGCTGAAACATACTGTGCCGCATCACTCATATGTAAATGTTAATCACAAGGAGGAGGCGAGGAGGCTGGCCTTAAAGCAGAGAGCCGAGCAGACCACCCACTCGGAGACCCTGGGATGGGAGGAGGAGGAGGAAGGTAAGGAGCCTATGATGTCGGACCACCAACAACACACGCAGCAACACCCTGAACCTCTGTAACGCGAGTGTCCCGTCTCTCTCTACCAAACACCAGACGACTTCCTGGGCGCCACGTCGTCCAGACTGGATTTCACGCCCCCGCTTGACCCCCACCATCACACCAACAACGATGGCGCCGGCGCACATGTTTCCCCGTCCAGCACGGCGAGCCCCGCCATGTCCCCGGGCGGCGAGCGGGACGCCACCATGTCAGTCAGCAGCGACAGTGTCAGTCTCCCCACGCAGCTGGAGGTCCTGAAGCCCGAGCCCAGCGCTGCCGCCGCCACTGTCGCTACAGAGCTGGTGCCCAAACTGACCATGGTCCACCTGGAGAAAGCCACAACGGACAAGACGCAGGAGGGCCAGAGCCCCGCCCTGAACATTCCTCCACCCACTGAGACCCGGCCAGAGGCCAAAGCCCAGCCAGAGAAGACCGTGGGCCGGGCTCCGGCCCGGGCTGCCGCCCCTAGACCCGAAACCACCAAGGAAGAAGGACCCCAGGACCTGAGAGTGTTTGAGCTGAACTCCGACAGCGGGAAGTCCACGCCATCCAACAACGGCAAGAAAGGTAAGCAGAGAGCCCCCACGTTCACTCGAGGTGGTTAGTTTGTGTGTGTAACTAACTACTTACAAAGGTAGTTTGTTAGTAGTTAGTTGTTTGGGTAAGCAAAATGTTATAATGTCTAATTTTGGAACCCCAAATTGTAATACGATTTTTGATTAAGAAATTGAACGGCACATTTGAAAACTATGTATGTATATGTGTTGACATACTTTTAATACCTCTGATAGATGACAAATTGGCAACAATGATCAACATTTTAAAGGGGAATTTCACTTTATAACACTTAGGATGCTTGCTTCAATATATAGATATTTGATACCCTTGTGAGCAAAGAAATGGGCCCGGTCTCATCGATGAATAGAAGGGTTTTCCAGTTGTTCATCTGAGCATTTCTCCTGCTTCCTCCAGGTTCCAGCACGGACGTCAGTGAGGACTGGGAGAAGGACTTTGACCTGGACATGACAGAGGAAGAGGTCCAGCTGGCCCTGTCTAAAGTAGAGGCCTCTGGAGAGGTGAGCACGGCACTCCTTACAGACCACATGAAACTGGGATTCACCTTGTTGTTGCTTTTTTTACTTGGACATTGGTGACACAATGTCTGTGCAGGGGGCCAACTTGATAAGAAATTCTATTGATTAGGCAAATGGGACGCTTATGTTCTTACTATCAAATCCAGAAGGATCAATACTTTCCTTCCTGATCCCCTCCCTAGATTCAGTCCCACCCCAGATTCAGTTTCACTTGGGAATGTACCATGACATGGGAGGATGCCATGTTTCATTCAGTATTTTAAACAATCGGCTATACTAATGGATACTGCACTGTGTATCACAAAGAAATTATTCTGTGCCTCTCCTCTTGCAGCTGGACGAAGACTGGGAGAACTGGGACTGATGGGAGAGCTTGCCGAATGCAGTATGTCCACCATTAAAAACAAAAAAAAAGCTAGTTCCCGGCAGACGAACCATGCTTAACGTGTTTTCACTCCATGTCTATTTTGCCACCATGTCATGAATGCTCGTGAAGGGGGGGGGGCGGGGGGGGGGGGGGGGGGGGGGGGGGTGTGGGGGGTGTATGACCAGCGGGGTTCGCTCAAACGAACCGGTTGGGTGGGGGGTGGGGGTGGAGTGCGACGCGGGAAGACAGACCAAAGGCAATCCCATTAGACTGAGCGACCCACTACCAGCTAGACCAATAGCAGTTCAGTTCTAATACCAGTACGGGCAAAGGCTGGGCTTCTGATCAGGCCCAACGCAGCGACTGGTTAAGATGTATTTAACGTTGCCCCTAGCGACGATGAGAGGCCGTGTATCTATTATTTCATTTTCTTTTCCTTTATCTCTCATGCCAATAAATACAAAAACATGCGCTGTTGCCCTCGTTGGTCCACAGGATGGAGAGTGGGCCGTCAGGCGGCAGAATAGCCATAGACCGTACCGTTGCTTTATCGCCCTTTCAAGAAGAAATGTTTCAGCGGTTGCTCTCGAATAAAACTGTTGTCTTTACTTTTTCTGTTTTTGTATCACCCCTGGTGGTTTGAGAATATCTTCACGTTATGCAACTGAATATTTAAAAAAAATTGTGGAACATGGTCATCATGTATTGAGCTTCTACCGATGGAGATTCACTCCTAGCGAAATGGCCTTGTAGCTTAACAGGGCTACCTAGTGTGTTGTATGCTCTGATTTAAAAAAAAAAACACCATGTTTCTTCATCTTTATGGAATTGGATCTGCTTTAATGCCAAGTTGTGGATATTAATCCATATAAAGGCATCAAAGGAAAACCTTGAGTTATATTCTGTAATGTCTTAGCACAACTTTTAGCATCTATTAGTTTACTATTGTTTGATGCGGGAGTAGGGATCTTACGTCAATGTTGGCTCAATAAAGAGAATACACACTATCCCCGGTGTCTTGATACCAGTCAGTCCTGGACCTAGAGCTGAAATCCCTGGCAGATGGGTTCTAAAGACACAAACCTGGATGTTAGTGTCTCTGCTTGTTTGGAACAAGTGTCTGGCAAGCAGAGCTCCGAGTTGTTAATGGAAGCTTGCTTAATGCTCTTGTAACAAAGTTTAATATTTCCATCATCTGTATTGTCATCAATCTACTATGGGGTGTAGTATTTATATATGTATATGCTTGATCATATAATTAGTATGATTTGCTTTGTATTGCATATCTGTGCGATAACATGCAAAAGCTTACTGATGGTAACTATGTTTTTTGGTGTAGACAGGTCTTCAGCTGGTCTTGGGGTTTTGTGTTTAGAGCCAATGTTGCATGTCTGGGATTATTTCTATGTATTCACAATTTGCACCTTCAACTAATCAGAGCTGTGCATTTTTTTTTTTTACTCTTGTTTTCCCCACAAATGAGCTGTAATTAAAGAATCAATGGCTTATGGCAGCGTCTTGCATTTCAAGGATATAATTGTACCTCATTAAGCCAGTTTCTCGTTAAAAACAATGCCCTGACTTGAATTTCGAATATCCAATCAAACATAACCGCAACTCAAATAAAGAAGAAAAATGTATCTGGAAATGAATTCATCAATCAAGTGCTTGATTTAGACTGCTAGAAGGACTTCTGATTTTGACTTACACACTGACGTTATGCGCTCATTAATAGGGTAACCAAGAGGGTTAAACTCATAGGCATTGGCTATTCCTCTGCCTGTACCTCTGGGTTGTTAAACTCATTGTACCAGGCAATTATAAAGCAACAAAAGGTCAAAATCAACCTCCTGCTCCTGAATGACCTTTAAATGTTGCTTTATAAAGGAGTTTTTTCCACAGCTAGCATTAGTATCATTTTTGGAAAAGCTAAGATATATATTCGTACAAAAACTGTCCAACTTTTTGGACGATACAGCGCTTTTCTCTTCTGAGGAACGTGCCTATACATCCATAGGAATTGAACTGGTGTGGGGGAACAAATTCGAATGCATCAAAAAAAAGGGTCCACTAGATGACACTGTTGTATCGTGTTTCATACGACCGTACATGCCATTCCTTCATTGAAGGTAGCATCCATCTCATGGTTGGCTGGCGTTCTCCATCATACCCCCTATCCATTTAATTTAAGGCTGTCATATTTGCATCATACATTTATTCATTCTTCCGTGGTCGGTGTGCAAATGTCTCCCCAGTATGCCGCTAAAAGTGTGGTTGCACTTCAGCCGCTGTGGTTGTGCTGAAACTAAAATGTATGCCACTGTTTAGTCCCCTCTTCCTCCTCCATTTTCCCTGGCCAACATGCACAAAGGCGTGTTGGGCGCGGCCATGGAGAAGAGAAGAGGAGGCAAAGTGTCTTCTATCATTCATGAGTGTGACTCCCAACCTACTTAATTAACACCAATGTCAAGACGAGCTCACCATGAATGAACGGTGCATAAGAGAATCTCCCCCCCCCCCCCCCCCCCCCCCCCCCCCCGACAGCCTCTTCTTCGCTTTGATTGGTTCCTTTTGATCTCCTAGCTAGATTATGGAAAGGCTAGAAATTCTACTATAATCGCAAAGGATTAGGCATTTGCTGTGGAATCAAGTCTACCATTTTCCCAGACACACAAAGAACCCATCTAAGGAGATGATAGTTTAGCTTCATTTTTTTTGTTAATTGTTTTACTCATTATCTTTTCTCATGTTTCTGGCAATTTGGCCAATTAGCGGTTTAGACAAACGTTGTCGTTGGATGATGGCGCATACAGCGCCTGCGTAGTTCACTTGCATAATAGCCACTTTCCCACTGCGTGGTAATGGCTTGTACATATGCTGACCTGACTGCGGTTCTACGGTAACTGAAGCTACATATACGTTACATTCTTTCTAACGCTATTCCCAAGCTGAGCTCTTAGTCAGCAAAAGGGTTGTAAAGGAATTTCCTGTTATAGCCAACCGCTCTATGAGTCTGGATGTACGTGTGTGTGTATGTGTGTGTGTTTATGTACACGTGTGTGTGTGTGTGTGTGTGTGTGTGTGTGTGTGTGTGCGTGCGTGCGTGTGTTCACGTACATGTGGGTGTTTGTGCGTGTGAGTGTGAGTGTGTGTGTGTGTGCGTGTGTGTGTCTTTTACATTAACCAGCAGCTCCAACCAACGTGAGTAGTGAGTCGTTCCACAAAAAGGAGATGTCAGTGAATTCCATTGAAATTGTGGACCATTACCATAACACTGTGTACAGCCCTTTTCTCTTTCCCCCATCATAAGACACACGCCACTAGGATCATATGCCACGCCCCTTTCATTATACCAGCCCCCAATAATGTAACACTGTGAAATTAATATGAATATTTTATGTATTTTAATAAAGCGACCCGAGTAAATATTCAGTCTATTCTCCGTGACCATGATCCATCATTATTCATACTAAATCAGAGATGCAGCTGTCTTAAAGCAATCATACATATATAGGTAGTACAATGTTGTCTTAACAGCGTATTATTCTCAGCGCCTTGAAGGGACAAATCCTACAACCCCCACTGCTTTTCAAAAACACACAAAAAGGCCCCCTTTCTGGTGGACGAGGCCGACCGATTGTCTGCTTGCACGTGTGTGTGTGTGTGTGTGTGTGTGTGTGTGTGTAACCAGTAACCAGTAACAAAAAGCAGACATCAGTAGCGTATCAGCACGCGGCCGGACAGAAGATGGACAGAAGAGGAGTAGAAAAAAAACGACCTCTTGAGATGCCTCAGGATTTTTTCCATGACAAACCATCAACGTTTTTTGGTTGTTTTTTTTTCCAAAGCTGCGCGGTGGGAACGGGCCACTTTGTTTGTGTGAAGCGGTGTCTGGGAGGAATGTGGGGTTGTGATCGAGGGGGTGGTTGGAGGGACGGTGGAGTGGAAGGGGAGGGGGCCTGACGACTCCCACTCCCATTCTAATCCATGGGTCGTGAGGAGGGGTGCAGCGGTAATACGAAGCCCTGCCAAATTAAATGTTTGGTTGAACAAACCCTGAACCTCAGTCGTCCATCCTTCCTTTCTGTCTCCCCCCCCCCCCCCCCCCCCCCCAGTTCTCTCTCCCATGGCTCTTCCTCGTCATCTGGGAAAGTGAGCAGCGAGTTCTTCCAGAGAGCATGCGTGCCGGTCACCGCGGAACCAACGCATATTTCACTCCGCGCTTTCGACTTAACAGGCGTATCCAGTGAGGAAGTTGGATTTCTCTCCTCTCTCTCTCTTTCTTTCTTTCTCTCTTTCTTCCCGTGATGGACTTAGCATTCCTTTTCATGGGTATAAACAGCAGAGTACAAACACAGCATTGTACCTGCGGCAGTGTTTGCAGCATCCGCTGAGTTCTCTCCCAGCCTCAGGGTCTTCTGAAGGTTTTCTTCAGTCCATAGATATTTTCCCCTTCATCTCCTCCTTCCTCACCCTCCTCTCTTCATTACCTCTGCTGTTCATGGGTATATTCGTTCATTTATCAGCAAGAAAACGCCACCACCAGACTATTCTCTACCGCTCTGGGGCACAGGCAGACACATTTATCTGTCTGACTCCCTCCCCTCGTTTTCTTTCTGTCTTTCTCTTCCTTTCCTTTGTTCTGTTGCTCTTTCTTTCCATCATTCTTTCCTTTCGTTCCTTCTTTCTTTCTTTCTCTCTTCCTCTCTCTCTCTCTCTCTTCACTGTCCCCTGAACGTGGCCCTCGCTGCATCACGGGGCCCTCGATGGCCCTCGCCTGCTCAAATCTCTGGTAATTGGTGGTTGAGAGAGAGAGAGAGAGAGGGGGGGGGGGGGGGGGGGGGGGGAAGTGCAGTGGAGAACCTAGAGTCCCCGCCGGCCCCAGCATGGCCTGATTTGACTGTCTGCAGTGAGAGTGGATTAGAAGAACCGTCCAAACTCTGCCCTCCTCCACCGTTATACCGTGTAACATGTTTTATGGATCTATGTCATGCAGAACCAATGCAGACTTTCTCTCCTGAAACTTGTCGACCGGGAAGAGATTTAGCAGGCCTCGATATTATGGGTATTTGAAGTAGTTTTAAAAACAATACATTCAAAATAGTTTTGCCTGTAACTGTTACGTGGTAAGAGCGTTAGATCTAATTATGCCTTCAGAGGATGATTAATGGGTTTTATTGTCCCTTTTGTTTCAGTTTGTAACGCATAAAATGTGCTATTAAGTTTAACAGATGCAATAGTTTTACGGAAATATCACTACGCTGCAAGTAAAACCCTTGGTAGTCCTCACTAAGTGTGTTCTCTCACTGCATACTCTCACAGCGAGAGTGTGGGCGTTGAAGGACACTAAGTGGCCGCCCCCCTCACCAATCTCACATTGTGTAAAATCAAGCTGCACCTTCCTGCAGTACAGCTATGGGGTGCTGTATCTACCATATGTTCAACTTTGAGTGTATGTGTGTGTGAATGTGTGAGAGAGAGAGTGTTTTCATGCATGTGTGTGTGTGTCTGTGTGAGAGAGAGAGTGTTTTTATGTGTGTGTGTGTGTGTGTGTGTGTGTGTGTGTGTGTGTGTGTGTGTGTGTGAGTGCATCAATGGAACAGATAAGAAAAAAAGAGAAAGAAAGATGGGTCTCTCCCAAGGGATCCAGACTAATCCTAATCCGTGTCTACAGTTGTGTCCAGCGCCCAGCCCTCAATGGACGCCAGTTCTAGGTCTGGGGAAATGATGACAGCCCTGTCTTTTACCCCTCCTCCTCCACCACCACCACCAGCAGCAGCACCAGCACCACCGTCACTACAAGAACTGGCTAGCGTGCGTATACCCCGCTGATCCCGGTGGGTCACTACCACCGGAGAACTCAGCTTTTTTCCGCTGTCCGCCACGCAGGGGATCTGATTGACACAGCGAGGGAGATGGGGCGCCATCTGCCCTGCCGCAAGATTACACAATCTGACCCTGGGCCAAGAAATCCTCTGGCATAGGAGATTACAGTGTGAAATATAGGCCAGCGGGTGTTGGATGGCGTAGCTTTTGGCTTTCGATTGGCAACCGTTTGTTTCTCTTTGTGTTCCTCTTTGTGTTCCTCTTTGTGTTCTCATCTGTGTTCTCTATGCCCCCGGTTGTGTGTGTGTGTGTGTGTGTGTGTGTGTGTGTGTGTTTGAGATCTGCACGGTTGAGTTCATGTCTACAAATGAGTGTGACTTTGCACATGTGCACGCTTATGCATGCATCCTTTTCCGCTCCCCACTTAACATGCTCCTCCTTTTCTATTGTTTATCTATATACTGTATATAAAGGCAGCTTGAAGCCCCATTTCAATCGGCGTGCTGCCTAATTTCACCCTCCCTGTTGGTGGTTGATTTACACCGGCACCAAAAGGGAAGAAAAGAGGAGGACATAAAAAAAGAAAAAGAAAACCTGGTGTGGCTGGTGAAGATAACCACTAATAGGACCGGAGCCTGGTTGCCATGGAGACTGTGGCCACATCGTCGGGCTGCCTCAGCCCGTATGTCACATTTGCGGAGCGGCGGGCACGGCTTAGCTTCAGCTGAGCGCCTCCTCCCCCCCCCCCCCCCCCCTGCTTCCACTTCCACCGACCACGCCGAGTCCTTGCGCTCACCTTGGTATGGTGTTCCTTTTGTTGTGGTTGCCTTTCCCAACATGGCTTCTTGGAATCTGGCTGCTTTTGTTCTAGGGTGGGGTGTGTGTGTGTGTGTGTGTGTGTGTGTGTGAGAGTATGTGGTTAATCTTGTTTGGAGTGAGCTACCAATGCTTGTTTTATTCGGGGTGGGGGGGGGGGGGGGGGGGGGGGGCTGGAGTGTCACAGTCTATGGAATCTTCTGGCATCTATGGCATGTATGCAAAGAGACTCTCTCTCTCTTTAGTCTCATCTCTCTGTCTTTGCAGACAAAGAGAGAGAGAGTCAGTATGACCCACCTCCTCCGTTAGCTTGAAGCAGTCCAGATCCAGAGCGTGCCATAACTCCAGCAGTCAGCACTCTGCATCGCCACACATGGCTGCGGTCACAGTGGTGTGGGTGTAAGTGTGTCTGTGTGGGGACTGTTTCGGATCAGTTTATAAAAAGCATCCCATTCTGGGTAAGTGAGTGTGTCTCTGGTCCCCCTGCAGGCTTCCAGACCCAGACTGATCCGTTACTTGCAAGGACTTTATTGCCGTCACGTTGAGTCATCCTCGCCCTCGTGCTTTAGTTTCATGAAATGACTTGCTGCTGCTCCCAACATCCCTGCTGGGGTCTCATTCATCTACCAAAATTATCTCATGGCTCTCAAGACTTTCTGTTGATTGTCTCTCTTTGTTTACAATCTCTTTCAAACAATTCGTTGCGCCATTTAATTTCACCTACTCCGTCAACGAGTATACCCTTTTTTTTTTGGCTTTTGCCAATTGCTCCTTGTCACTTCTACTCTCTGTCTTGCTGTCTCTGTCGCTCTCTCTCTCTCATGCCCCTCCTCTCCTCAACTTCATCCTTTCCACTCTCGGAGTCTCCTGGGACGTCTCGTTCGTTAGCTTTGGGATGCTTTCTTTTCTTTTCTTTTCATTACGCAAGGAGAAATCATGTGGCACAATTGAATTACCACTGGCAACAGAGCCCTTACTTACCACTGAGGCATCTGTAGAATGCTCTTTTAAACCAGCCAATTCTCACACACACACAAAGAGGCCCTTCTCCACCGTACTTGTGGCCCCAGAGGCACTGCATTGCTGAGTTGTTTTCCTCGTCCCTCATCCCTGGTACGTGACAACTGACCACATCCTGCATGTTAAGAAACACTACTTATGTAGTCTGTGTTTGGCCTCCAAGTGCCCTGACAAATACAGAATGTAACCACTTCAAGTCAATACTTTTTATGTTCATGTTAGGGATAAGGCTGTGGCTAATGTTGTTGATTAGCTTGAGATCCATTTAGATGCGGAACATTAAGCTAGCTGCTTAACCAAAGTGTCTGAAAGTGCTGTATCTACGCAACCATTTATGGACGGATGGTCGTGAAGTTTTATTAATTTGAGCATTAGGGATCAGTAAGTGTAGCAACGTGTGTGTGTTTGTGCGCACACGCGCATCTGTCTGTCTGTGTGGGCAGACTAAAAATAGAGAGCGATAGATATATAGAGAAGGCGAGGAGAAAAAGAGAAAGCGAGAGAATGTCTATTAAGTCAGTTCCCTGGACTTTTTATTACCTGTCCATTTCCCCACTTTCAAAATGACAAATTTATATTCATAGTGCTGTCACTAAAATAAATACCAAGCGCTTTAAAGGTTAATGAAATAGCTCTGGTAGGATCTCCCAGCACCCAGTCTGCTGCAGGCAGCCATAGCAACGCACCCACAGTTGATTTATGCCACAGATAATTAGGGGCAAAGACGATGGAGCCTACAGGTGTGGACACAAACACAGAAACATGTACACACACACACACACGTGCACAAGCACGACCGTGCATGTGTGACCGCAACCACATGTATGCTTACAGATTTTGTGCAACAAAAACTCATAATCAAGTGGTTTTGCTTCCTCTATTTAATTCCCCCCTCAATTTTGCAAGTCCAATCATTGTCCTTCATTGTCATTCAGGCATGCAACTGGCTGGCATTCACTGCAGACACACTTTCACTTTCTCTGTCGTGCCCCCTACAAAACACACACACACACACACACACACACACACACAGGCATGCACATGGACACTCGCACAAACACACACAGGCACACATACATACATACACACACACAGACAAACCCACATGCACACACACACATCTGTCACTTGCTAAGCGTGAAGCCCGGTCTGTCTCATTCTGCAGCAACAAGCCAGACCCTACGTTGTTGTGCAGACATAGAGAGCCAAACACACAGTGTCTTCTGCTCATTGCGCATCCTCTTCTTCTGCTTCATCTTCTACCACTGACCTCTCGTCTCCTTCTGTTCCTCCATCTACTTCTCTGGCTATGTCTGTACTACTGGTTGTCTGCGGCCCCAGCCAATCGTGGTTGGTAGAGCCCATCTCCTCAGGGTCCCATTCAGACAGTGAAACTAATCCAGCCAAATGGGTTTCATCAAGTGAAATGGAATGCCAATGATACCTCTAGCACTTCAGCCCCCCTAGCTAATCCCCCCCCCCCCCCCCCCCCCCCACCACCCCCACACACACACACATAGACCCCCCATCCTTTTACCTTGGCTAGGAGAGGGTTTCAGGTTCCAGCTCAACGGTGGTGGGGTTGCCCAATGGTCTAGGTGCTCCGCAGATCAGAGGTGTGTATGTGTGTGTGTGTGTGTGTGTGTGTGTGTGTGTGTGTGTGTGTGTGTGAATGTATGTGTGTGCTTTACAACGGGTGAGTATGTGCCTGTGTCACTACGTGTATGTGTGTGTGTCTGTCTGTCCTCCTCCCCTCAAAGGCCTTAGGTTCACTTCACACACCCGCATTCCACATGCGCCAACAATAACACACACACACACACACACACACACACACACCCACATACATAAATGCACACCCGGTGACATCACCAGATGGATGATGGGGTCCACTGCAAGGCCGAGGGCTCTTCTTTCATCAGTGTAGTTTATCTTTAAAGCACTCCCCCATATCACACCCCTCACACACGCACACACACGCACACACATGCAGATACACACAAAGACACACACACACACATGCACACGCGACTCCAAACTGCTAAAAGTTGCAAAGACCAAAGCAGCCAATCTGAGCTGTAAAAATGATGGATGGTCTCTCATTGCAACCTTTCATTTAGTATTTTTCCTCCCCCCCACCATCCCCAGACCCAGACACCCCTCAGCCCCACACCCAGTCGTCCCCCCTCAGCCCCACCCAGTCCCCCCCCCCTCAGCCCCACACCCAGTCCCCCCCCCCTCAGCCCCACACCTAGTCCCCCCATCAGCCCCACATCCAGTCCCCCCCCCCCCCCCCCCCCCCCATAGCCCCAGTAACAGGTGAGCACTGTTATGTCCCAGATGTGCAGATGAGTGGGAATATGTAGGGCTCTGGAATTCACTCCTCCCACCCCTTTCCCCCATTCTCTCTCTCTCTCTCTTTCTCGCTCTCTTTCTCTCTCCGTATCATTTTCTCCGTAAAGTGCCCGATTTTCACCGAGGGAGATAAAGTGAGAGACAAATAAGGAGCCATGATGCGAGCCAGGGGTGTGTGAACTGTCCTCCCCACGAGCGCCTACATACCAGACCGCATCGCATAGGATAACGCACATTACTTAGTCCTGCCACATTGACACAGGAAAATAAACATGTTGACGAATAAATGCTTGCTCTTTCGCTCACTCGATAGCTCGGCCACTTTTCCAATCGCTCATTCACTCATTTTCACATATTTGTGGATGAAAGTTGTTAAAAAAAGTCCCATTAGTAACATAATGATAAATGACACTTTCATATACCTGAATATTACATGTTAAAGTATCACTGCTTGTGTGTGTGTGTGTGTGTGTGTGTGTGTGTGTGTGTGTGTGTGTGTGTGTGTGTGTGTGTGTGTGTGTGTGTGTGTGTGTGTGTGTGTGCGTGCCTGCATGTGGTGGTGGTCACACCAATTTTCCCGGTGCCATGGCCATACAAAGCTACACGACTACCCTCTAATCTGTTCAGCTTTCCATATCAACGTTTCCTTCACGTCTAATGTTTAAATGTATTTTAAGTGTGTGTGTGTGTGTGTGTGTGTGTGTGTGTGTCCGTGTGTCCTGGGCTGACATGGCTCCAATCTATCTGGCTAACATGGCCTGACAGTTTCACCAACCCATCACTCAGGGCCTCAGCCTAAACCTGCCAGCCGCCGCTGCGTAAACAGCCCGTCCCAGACCAAACTACAACCCTCACCATCACAGCCTCTCTGCTGGGCCTCAGCAGAATGCGGTTCACAACAGGCACACACAGTCCCATCAAAGCCACGTCGCTCATGGTGGCGAAACCCTGGCCGAGCACATTCCACAGTTCATAATGTACTATATATCCCCGGCTCAGATTTCCCAGCAAAAGAAAATGATGAATCCCATGGTATTCCCAATGTGAATCCTGCCGTCCCGGCCCGTAACCGCTTCATGCCCCCAGAGATGGGACGATGGTTTTAGCACCAGAGCAGGCCATCCCAGTGAGACCATACCCAGCCCCCACAATCTGCTCGCTGGCCAAGCCACAGATTATTCAGCTTTTGTCAACGAGACACTTTTCATTCCATCTGCTTCCCCTAACTGTACCCCTCGCTCCCTCTCTCTTGCACACATCTTTTTCTCTCTTTCCCTCTCCCTCTTTCACTCTCCCTCTCCCTCTCTTTATCCCATATATTTTTCTCCCTGTCTCTCTCTCTCTCTCTCCCTCTCCCTCTCTCTCTCTCTCTCTCTCTCTCTCTCTCTCTCTCTCTCTCTCTTTCTCTCTCACTGTAATTCTCACATTCTGAAACTATCCATCCCCATGTGCACAGAGCTGTGTGTGCAAACGAAGACTTGGACCCTGAATCCTCCCAGATGTTTTGCTGAGCATCCATGTCTGTGAGAGAGCTGTTTCTCCAATTGCGTTGCTTGGACACAGACCTACGCAAAACATGCTACGCACACACACAGATACACATACACATATGGAAGTGTTTAGGTTAGAAAAACCTCTTTTTGGCTACAGGACTGTACATAACACAATGTACAACCAAAAAATCATGGAATGCTCTGCGCATAAAGACCCTATTGCACCCTGACCGCATCCTTTGACTTGCATGTGTTATGCATTAGATATCCTATCCCACACCCACGGCCCCAAATCCCTCTCCAAGGCCTCCTTTTCTTTTTTATTCTCTGCTCCCCACCTGGTATGTTTTCGTCCTCAAGAGCGTCCTGATGACAAACATGAGAAATGTGTCTCTCCGTTCGCAGTGCCGTGTCTATCTTACAAATGTCTACCTCCCACTCACCTCCTCCTCTCTGTCCCATGGCACCTCCTCTTGTGCTCCCCACTGCTGTGCGCCCCACCTCCACAGCGGTGGGATGCTCCACTGACAGGAAGTTACACACTTGAGCTCCATCTCCACCTCTGGCTCTGTGACACAAGCAAAGGGTTCCCAAATGGGATTTTAGTTTTTTTGCCGACGTGACCCCGGGCCGACTGGCCTGATGTCTACACCTGCAAGGACACACTGCTCAACACGCTGGTTCAAGAAACCCTGATTTGTAGCCCCACAAACTAGCCAATTCTATTGCAGCTACGTTGACCTTCTGCTGCACCTGTGCATCTCTATTGTCCTGGACCAGACCGTCACCACTAAGCCTTCACTCAACCACACCCTGTGTGATGTCGATCGATTGCGCGTCAATCCAAAGTTGTAGGCTCCAACCAAGTTCTAGTGATGCAAGACACTAAATTTTTTAGTGTAGAATTATTTTAAGTAGTGATAAATAATGTTATGTATGTTTAACTTAAACAGTTATTTTATACAATTAATGATTTTGAGTAAAGACTACTAATGTAAACTTGATATGTCTGCTGCATCCAATTAAGGTTCATGGTTAATTCAACTTGACCTGTTTAGTTTTCACCTTTTGTAAAAACGTAAATGGTTTAAGGCAGCAGGTTTCCACCCTATTTTCCAGTAAAGTCAACTAATTCAGGATAAGAGTGTAACAACAACCAAATGGATTGATGCAGGTCGTAGCCTCACTCAACAAACCGCTCAATAGGACAGTCTACTCAATTCAACTCATCACACAGTGGGACCAGGCTGCCAATCAAGTTTGTATAATTTGTCCATCTCACAGGAATCTCATACATTGATTGTACCAATAAGGTTAAAATGCCACTTTGTGTAGCCCATTAGAGGGGAGGTTGAAGAAGGTATTTTGCGCCTCAGCAGTGCTGTTTATCTCTGACGACTTCAACTTCATAATCTGATCAGGAGTGCTAGGCCTCCTGCCAGAACAATGATCCGATTTTTCCGATTTGACGATACCAACTAATTTCAAGGCCCTCGGGTCAAAGCCAGAGGAAAATTTGGTCATCGCAGAAATGGATGGATCAAAGTCCGGCCTGTGTCTTTCCTCATCAGATAGTCTAACGAAACTTTCTTCCCCCCCCCCCCCCCCCCCCCACCTCCCCAGACAGTGTAGTGAAACAGAGCAAAGTAATGTGTATGGGAGAGTCCAGCCAAAACTGTCTAATGCTGTTAGAATGATTGTATCCTCTAAGGTGTGCCGCACCCCGGCCCTCTCTCTCTTGGCTTGGAATAAATACATGCAGCTGAGATGAATGGGTAGAGCAGTCCCATTGGGGGAACGCAGAAGGTGTCTTGGATTGCTGTATCAGCACTGAGTAATGAGTCCTATTCAATCTGCACTGGAAAGCCCCCAATCACATAACACTGGGCCCTAACCAACTATTATCTATCTGTCCCACTGTCTGTCTAGCTATCTACCTATCTATCTGTTTGTACTCTGTCCATCCATCCATATATCGGTCTATATGTCTATCTATTTAGCCATCTATAGGTCTATCTGTCAATCTATCCATCCATCCATCTATCTGTCCACCTCCTTCCTATCCATCTGTCATTCCCTGCGGGTGTACATTCATCCCCACCCATCCACATCTGCCTTGGCCCCAGTCTTCTCCAACTCTCTTTAGGGAGGTGGGAAGTAATTACACAATGCAATGAAAAACAAATAACACTTGGTTATAGTGGTCCACTGGATTGGATTACACTGATTGGCAGGTGGGCGTGTTCTGGGCCAACTTGACGGCTGGGGCTTTTCGAGAATTTGTTATTACATTTCTGGCCCGCTTCTCATTGCCAGAGAAGACACACCATCTGCAAATTCTCCAGCACTCTCTCTGTGCTCTGGTTGTACTACTCCAGGCAAGCTGCAAATCATTGTTTAAGCTGTTTGGGGTGGACTCATATGGGTTGTGTTATGGTGATGGTTTTAAAAGCCCTTAAACAGCAGTGTCTTACACGTTCACCCTTCCCAGTGCAGTTCACTTTCTTGTTCTTGTTTTTAACAACTCATGCTCTTCGGACTAGTTTTGGCTCTGGGTTGTGCTCCCTGTGAGGGAGCCATGAGCCAAGCAGTGTTACAGCGTTTGTGCTGTAGCCTCCAGCAATACAGCACTTTGATAATATGTCCATGTTTTGAACTTACTGTTTATTTTTGAATCCCATGTGCTATTGTTTAGTGAACAGTAAACAAACTCAACGCACATGTACCTGTGTGACATGTGGGGTGTTTTTGAATGCGCGCCAAACAGAGAGCAAACCGACAGGAGCCTCCTGTGTTCTTACCGCTAATGCAGTGTTTCTTTTGCCTCCAGAGGAATGCTTGATAGTATTTCAAACATACCTTTGGTGTTGGTTGCTCTCACCTATTGTTATCCCCCCCCCCCCCCCCCCCTGTTCAGCCACACCTCTGGTTTCACTGTCACTGTATATACTGCCCCCGGGGTAAGGGTGTCTAGGCTCTTGTTGCCTAGACTGGAGGACTTTCTTTCCAGACAAGTAGGCCTTGTTTGATTTGCATATGAATGCTGGCTAATATTGTCTTTCAACGTCGCTTGACGGAATTTGGGTTTTGATGAGCCATCCCCATCCATCAGTTGTTGCTGACAACCACAACAGCAAATACTCTCATTAGTTATTTGTAGTAGTTGGGCAGTTAATATGTTTGCACGTTGACACGTGTCTATATATAGGACTTGAAGAAATGTCAGTGCGCATGACTGAGCCATGCTTCGCTCTGCTGTGTTTTTTCATTATCTGGCACAGCTGTCTTGTCCTGAACTTTCTACTAGCATAACAAATTCAATTGTGTGCTGGTGGTATTTGTAATGCAAATGCTTTTGATTAGATTGATCTGGTCCACAATGTTCAACAGTCTCACAAATACGGAATGTCAACCATGGATGACATTACCACTGTATAATCCATGCATTCAAGTACGTGTTTTGACATGTTTCGGTTGGTATCTACAATGTCTGGGCCTGTGGTCAAGGGACAGCTGTCCGGGCCGGGGCCACTGTTAGCAAGCCACACATTTTTTTGCCAGCTTTAGTGTGATGGAAGCTGGGCGATTTAATCCTTCAGCACGCAGAATTAATTTGGTGTGCCTTGACTTCTTGGCTCTGTGCATGGGGGCATGGGGACCATATGGCACGTCTGGCCCCCACAGGCCCCTGGTAAACCAGTGTCACTGGGCATAGGTGGAGCCAGCTGGGGGGGGGGGGGGGGGGGGTTCCATGGTGGGCAACGCCCCCACAGCATTAAATATGACCTATGATGCTATTTCCAAGACATTCCATGGTTGTTAGCTTTGTAAAAACTCTTCTACATGACTCCCATGCTTCTCTAATGGTTCGCGTTGGGATTTATGAATTATGAATTGAATGTGTTGTTTTTCAATGCCACAAAACAACAGCAGCAACATAGCTGATGTGGGTAAATTGCAATGGCTCTTCAGTGGAACATTGTGTCCCTGTGGTGTTCTGAGTCTGAAGCTGTTTCTATATGAGGTTAGCCTGCCTGACACCAAGTCTTGCCCATGGCTAACATGCTGTGACTGACAGGAAGACAGAGTTAGTAAACAGTAAAAAGCAGCATGGAGGCCAGTGAAAATGTTACGGTTACTTCTTTTTTTAAATCTGTTACTTATTCAGTCTATCTTTCAAACTCGGTTTGAAGAACAAAATCACCGTCATTCCTGTTTACTTACACTACACTGCGTGTCATAGTGCCGCACTGGAAAAGGGGCGAAAATTACAGCGTCTTGTTTCCTTAGCTGCCGATCGGAGCGGGAGCCGATAAATACCTGTGACTACTGCAGGGACAAAAGACTACCAAGTCTTTTGTCCCTGGAATGAATGCCGACTGTAACCTTTCCCACTAAAGACAATAGCAAGCTGTTAGTGGGTGTTAGTGGGTTTTATGTCTAGTGGGAAAGGGGCTATAGAGCAGTTTCACCTGGAATAGTGCAATGTCTTCAAACACTGCAATAGTGGCTCTTTCCCAACATGAACTGTCTTCACAACATGAACATGTCTAGATACATTTTAGTTGTTGTTGTTGTTGATGTTTTGGGGGAGTGGGCATGTTTAGCTCTTTATTTTGTGGGCCCGCTGATTCACGGAGTGGCTGGTAGTGCTATTTCGGGTAGCCAAGTTAACGACTTGTGCATCGTACGGTTCTGATACATGAGCGGCAGCTGCCAGCCTCCAAATTGAGCTCTGGCAATATGGCAGAGTCTTGTTCAGCTCTAATGAACCACGGGTCCAGGAGTTCACCGCAGCACTGGGCACACACTATCCTCCTCCGGTTGCCCATGGTAACAGAATATTCCAGCATGTGAGGAGATTGGTGCTTGTCGTTTGATTATGATGGAGCACAGGGAGACATGCCCAGGAACAATAAAAACCACCTACCAATGATACCTCGCTCGAAGGAGAGGGCGTGCAGATGAGCAATTTAATTGTCTGTTGTATGTGCCACTCAAGTCTTTGTGCTGGCTGGCTGTTAGCTTGGCACATTAATGTAAGGATTATATGTGATGATGATTTGCACTGTCACTACATTCATCAATCTCTCTCTCTCTCTATCTCTCTCTCTCTCTCTCTCTCTCTCTCTCTCTCTCTCTCTCTCTCTCTCTCTCTCTCTCTCTCTCTCTCTCCCTTATCCGCTCCTATGCTCTCTCACTCTCTGCTCAAGGGGTGAATGAGTGTGTTGCCCTACTCCTGCTTTGACGATCAATACAGCCCTCTTTGTTGTCTTTGTGCAAAATTAATCAACTCATTAAGACATCTTTGTTTGAAATGCCAATCCCGTCCTCTATCGCTCATACCCTGTTGCTTTCTCTTTTTCCCTTTTTTCTCTCTCCGCGTCACTCGGCATCACTTTCTCTCCATTTCTTTCCCCCATCCACATTCAGACACACACACAGACATACACACCCCACCATACACCCACACACTCCACTATATTCCGTCTAAAACATTCCCTTGGGACCACGGCTCTGCTGTAAATGAGAAGTAGATTAAATGAAGATAAGCTATTCGGAGGCTGTAGACTTTAGAGCGGAAGGACACAGGGGGAGACGGAGATTGAGGGGGGAGACAGATAGAGCGATAAGAGAGGGAAAGTCAGTGCCACACAGAGATGGATGGCTACAGAACTCCCCGTATAGTCAGTATGATCACATCAGATAAAGATAGACATTGAGAGCATGTGAGCGAGAGAGCGAGAGTCAAAGAGAGTCTGATGAACACACACATTCTGCGTCCTTGAAGAGCCTTGAAAGGCGTCATGTGACTTGCTGTTTTTATCAGAAGACAAACATCCACTGGTTTCACTTCAACACAGAGCTCTCTCTAAATAGTCCAATGTTACAGTGCGGTCTAAAGGCCGCATTCAGAACCCAGCCGCGGTGTATTTTTGTGTGTGTGTTCTCGCAATAGTCATAAAACCCACAAGTGTGTCTGTGTTTGCGTGTATGTGCTTGTGTGTGTGTGTGTGTGTGTGTCTCTCTCTCTCTCTCTGCGTCCCAAACACAAAAGACAAAGAGCGTGGGGATTGTGTGTTCTTGTCGAGATGACTGATGATATCTGGTGACGCTCATCAATTTATTTCCAAAAATGTTCAGTTGATCCTTCATCTTACACAATGATGGTAATGATCTGACAGAGGTATTGTTATGGAACTGTTCATTTTGGCATGTTTATTACGATTTTGTTTGGTATTGAAATAGCAGTCTCTACACTCATGACAAATGGAATGGAATTTTTGTAAAATTGATGCATCCATTTTGACATAATTCAAAAAGCAAATTCTTACTGCAGCTATGGTTCTGTATTTCTAAAATGTGTCCTTCCTTCCGTTTCTCACTATCTCTTCCTGTCTCACCCCTCTCTCTCTCTCCCCTCTCTCTCTCCCCCCCTCTCTCTCTCTGTCTGGTAAAGGAGGGTCCCACAGCCCAGTAACAGATTTAATTGGAAAGCATCTGGCCCCCAGCAACCAATCCTCCTGAAGACACACACACACACACACACACACACACACACACACACACACTCACACTCACACTCACACTCACACTCACACTCACACTCACACATGCACACACACACATATATACACACACATATATAGTTTCCGTGGCAACTGTATTGTATGGGCGTGGATGGAGGATTTGGTCTAGAGAGCGGGCCAGACTATGGTGTTGTGGGGACTGAGACCTCTGCTAGAGAAATAGAGGAGGCACCCATGCAAGACGATAGAGCAAGGAAGGGAGTGAACAGAGAGAGAGAGAGAGCTAGAAATAGGGCAGTTAGAGAAGGGAAGCATTATTCAGCCAAATCTTTTGATGGTTACAGGTGTGAACACAAATTGAGGTTAATTTGTTGTTCAATTGCTTTGTTAAACGATTGCCATGACAAAGATGAAATGTCTTTTTTCAGAAATATTGAAAATGTTTTACGAAAAATTCCGTCTCTTGGATTTGCCATAGGTGCACTGACTTAGCACTGTCTCGTTCCGTTATGATATTTCATATCAAATGTAGACAATTAAAAATGGAGAATTGTAATGGCTGACTGGCTGGCTGACTGATTTACTGGCTGCATTGCTGGCTGACTGGCTGGCTTACTGTCTGGCTGGCTGGCTGGCCTGCTACACTTGGAGCCAGCTGTCGCACAGCCACCATAACCAGGGTTTTTCTGAGATTAACGGCTGTGAACCAGTTCTCTCTCGTTACTGGAATGGGATAAGTAAATCTGTGATTTTTGTGTGTATTTGCACGTGTGTGTGTGTGTGTGTGTGTGTGTGTGTGTGTAAGTGTGTGTTTGTCGAGTGTTGTTAAAGCAGGAAAAGTCTTGAAGTGAATAAATGGGTACAGCTGGCATGTGTTTTGTGTGTGTGTGTGTGTGTGTGTCTGTCTGTCTATCGGTGTGTAAATGTGTATAAATAGAAGACAATGGAAGATAAAATGTGACCAATGACTGTTTGAGTGAAACAATGAGCCTTTTTATTTTCCCAGAATGCTTTGTGGACTGGCATGATAAATGAGGCATCGTTTGGACTTGTTGGTTTAATCTTGCAACCATTTTGTTGACTAGCGTCTTTGGCCTCTCTTTCATTTGCTCTCTCTCTCTCTCTCTCTCTCTCTCTCTCTCTCTCTCTCTCTCTCTCTCTCTCTCTCTCTCTCTCTCTCTCTCATTGTTTCCCTCTGCCTCTCTCTCTCTCCCTCTATGCCAGGCTACTGTAGAGGCAGGAATGAGTCCCCAGAATGGTTACCATAGAAACACCAAGAGGGGTTTATTAGTGGCCATGGCGACTGTTGATGCACTAAAAATGTACCATACTGGTTTGCTTGGTGAGGGGGTTAGAGCAGAGGTGAATGAGCACAGGTCCACTGATGACTGTTATTTGTCCAGTCTGTGGACGGCTCTGTAAACAAGGGGAGAAACCCAAATCCCCAAAATCCAAAGTCTCAAAACCATTCATTTACAGAATGCCTTCATCAATGTTTCCCTCATTTTCCGCTCCACTGGCACTGCATGGCTTTTAGATTGGCCGGAGTTTTGTGTCAAATCACCAGTGCCTGTGCCATAAAAGTGACACACAAAAGTATATGTGTGTGTGTGTGTGTGTGTGTGCTGCCTGCCTGCCTGCGTGCGTGCGTGCGTGCGTGCGTGCGTGCGTGCGTGCTCTAGAGGGGAGGTAGGGTTGCTCAGCCAGGCTACAATCAGCTCTGTCTGGTCCAAAGAGAGACACAAGTCTTGCTTACTGCCGTGTAGAGAATTCTCAAATCAGTTTCTTAATCATTTCTCCCCCACCTAGAATGTATTTCCTTTCCTGCTCCCAGTGAGTTGTAATTTTCAAGCGCTTGGCGTATATACAGCTATTGTTGGAGACATAATCAAACATTCATGAGGAAGTGGGATCTGGGGAGAAACAGAGAATCTAGGTCATGGATGTACTGGCAAGGCTGAGTCGGCTGCCTCACTGAGTACAGCTCTCTCTCTCTCTCTCTCTCTCTCTCTCTCTCTCTCTCTCTCTCTCTCTCTCTATCTGTCTCTCTCTCTCTCGCTCTCTCGCTCTCTCTCTCTTTCTCTCTCCTTCTCTCTCTCTTTCGAACTCTCTCTCACACTCTCTCTCTCTGCCACTGTCTCTCTCTACCACACTCTCTATCTCTCTCTCTCTCATTCTATCTCTGTACTACTGTCTCTCTCTCTACCACACTCTCTCTCTACCTCTCTCTTTCTCCCTTCCTCTTCATGGCCCCCTCCCTCTCCCTCCTCCTCTAGTTCTCTTTTTACCCTCCACTAGCACCTAACGTTTCTGTCCTCGTCCTTTCAGCTCTCTCTCAGCCTGTTGTTCCGTTTCCATTTCTCTCTCTCTCACCATACTCTCCTCCCCCCCCCCACTTCTCCTTCTTCTTCTCATCTGACGTCTCTGTCATCTCTGTTATCTATCCCACAGCTCCCTCCTCCTCATCTTTCATTTGTATTTCTCTCCTCCTCCTCCTCCTCCTCCTCCTCCTCCTCCTCCTCCTCCTCCTCCTCTCCTCCTCCTCCTCCTCCTCCTCTTCCTCTCCTCTCCTCTCATCTCCCCACTGCTCTTGTTGTCCCCCCTCTTTCTCCCCCGCTTCTCCAGCCTTCCCTCAGTACATCTTATCTTTATTTATTCTTTATGCTTTATTCATAAAGTTAACACACACACACACACACACACACACACACACACACATACACATGTGTGTGTGTTTGTCTTTTTGTTCGGCTAACAGTCACAAACATCTGTGAAACACACCAAAGAATCCTCCTGTTTCCAGACAGTCAGTCTTAGAACATAATAATATGAAAATATTATTTTTTACGGTCAGCCCCTGAGAGAGGCTGGAGCGGTGCCAGCGACCGCTACCCTGAGACACCAGGTCATAGTGAGGGCTCTCGCAACGTCCATCAGTCAAGGAGAGAGGTCATGTTGTAGAGCCTTGATAGCTATCTCCGAGACGACACACACACACACACATACGTAAACACAAGGAAAACCTTTGCAAAACACATTAGCCCAGTATGACATTGTAAGGGCGTTTATGGTGTCACTGGGGCCCAGACATAAGCCACAAGAGACACACCAGAGAGAACCTTCAGGAATGGAAATGGAAATAGGGGGCCCCTTCAACCTACCCGTCTGATTTGTGACCCTTAAAAAGGATAAGTTATTGTACATGGTGCCCCCCTTTGGCTGTGTGTGTCTGTTTGTGGGTGCCTGTGTGTGTGTGTAGTGTGTGTGTGTGTGTGTGTGTGTGTTTGTTCCCGGCTTATGGCTCATCTTCTCCGATATCCGTGTGTGTGTGTGTGTGTGTGTGAGCGTGCTGTGTTTGCATGACCACTGTGTCCATGTGGACTTTAATACTGTTCCCACCATGTTCCCACTGATGAAGAACCTAAATCCCTGGATCACCACATCTCTCTCGCTCTCTCTCTTTCTCTGTCTCTCTCTCTCTCTGTCTCTCTCTCTCTCTGTCTGTCTCTCTCTCTCTCTCTCTCTCTCTCTCTCTCTGTCTCTCTCTCTCTCTCTCTCTCTCTCTGTCTCTCTCTCTGTCTCTCTCCCTCTCTCTCTATGGCTATGTTCCATGCTATCAGAGTCTGAAGCATCTCAGCAGACCACTGGGGTTCAACCCCTTCCAACTAATCCATTTGTATGTTTTCAATTACATATCTGAAACTGGGGGAGCAGGGGGACAGTAAGCCCCCCCCCCCCCCCCCCCCCATGACCTAAATATCGGGTGAAAAGAAAGGCGGTGTCAGTGTGTGTGTGTGTGTGTGTATGTGTGGTGGGGGGATGTAAAACCAAAACACAAAAAATTAGGTCACATTTCCTAGCTCTATGCCACAGAATTGGATTGAGGCGAAATAAATAAATAAATAGGGCAAATAATCATGGCTATGTTTGCATTTGACAAGCTGATTGCCTCTGACCTTTTTTTCTTTCCGTCTCTGTTTCTGTCTGTTTCTGTGTGTGTGTGTCTCTCTCTCTCTCTCTCTCTCGTTCTCTCTCTCTCTCACTGTGTCTCTCTCTCTCTCTCTCTCTCTCTCTCTCTCTCTCTGTCACACACACACACACACACACACACACACACACACACACACACACACACACTCCCCTTCAATGTCTCTCTCTCACCCAGTCATGAAGGATGAAGAAACAGGTCACAGGGATGA
Source organism: Lota lota (assembly GCA_026745465.1). Lineage (NCBI taxonomy): Eukaryota > Metazoa > Chordata > Actinopteri > Gadiformes > Lotidae > Lota > Lota lota. The sequence goes on along the minus strand of JACYXH010000496.1, from coordinate 25,160 downwards.
CTCAGTTTTCCAGCCATGCTTCGTATCTGTGGAATGACACCTCTTACCCCCCTTCTCCCCCCACAAACACACAGAAACACACCCTTGCAGCCTGAGATCTGCAATCTAAGCACTTTTTATTGTTTAGTGTTTTCCTTTTTGTGTGTATACAAAAATATATTTTTGTGGTGTTGCTGGAAAGTACAACTTTATAAATGGTTTTCTGTGTGGAAACGGATGCTATATAATAAAACTTCTTGACATATAATGTTATTGGAGTGACCAGACCATGCAATTGACTGAAGCAATTGAAAAGACGCCAAGCATTAGTTTCCACACGGCTCTTTGATTTCAGCTGCCCCGTGGTTCTTCTCGGTTCCCCTCACAGTGTCATTATTCTCTCCACTGACCGATTCAGTTTTGGTTACACAGTGCAGTCTTGGCCTCTCTCTTTCTCTCTCTGTCTCTCTGTCCTTATGTCTCTTTCTCTCAACCCGACAGACAGACAGAAACAGACACACACTCACACACACACACACACTCCGATGAAAGATAGTCACTTTCTATCTTCTGTCTGTGCTTCCCCAGCAGACCTTTGGGCGAACTCACACTCTCCTCACCTGGCCCCCTCACCCTGCCCTATCCCTGCACCCACCACCCAACACCACCACTATCCTCTCCCCCCTCTTCCTCTGCACAACCGGTGATGTAAAGTAGTTCTGACAGACTCATCAATAAAGCAGGGATGCATAAACACACCTCTTGCATGTGGCTCACAGCTTTTTTGGCCAATAGAGAACTAGATGTGGCTGTGTTCCAGAAGGTGCTTTCAGCTTTTATTTCTTACAACCACCTCCTCTTACCACCCCTACCTTATTTTCGCCATGCAGGCTTCAAAAGCACCCACCTCCACTTTATCTTGTGGGATGGTTGCCTCTTGGGCCCCCAAATCCCAGGGGACTCCAGACTGATGCCACATAACACTGCTCTCTTTCCTGGTTGGATTTGGCTTTGTTGGAGTCCCTACCCCCACACAGTCTCACTGGATATAAAGCGTATACATGTGTTTGTTGACAACCCCATACTCTTTCTTTTTCTTTTTAAAGAAAACGCTGCTCCTTCCACGCTGCTCCTCAAGTCAGGACATTCATATGTGTCACATCACATCAGGCAGAACCAGGCCTCTGGAGCAGATATTGATGCAGAAAGGGGGAGAGGGAGGGAGGACGGGAGGGAAGGATGGAGGGGGTGGAGAGGGGAAGAGGGAGGAGAGAGGGAGGGAAAGAATTAGATAATGAGTAAAAGAGAAATTAGATGGGTCATACAGAGTATCCTTTGCCTTGTCCTCAAAGGAGAGGAGAGAGGAGAGAGGAGAGAGGAGAGAGGAGAGAGGAGAGAGGAGAGAGGAGAGGGGAGAGAGGAGAGAGGAGAGAGGAGAGAGGAGGGGAGGAGAGGAGAGGGAATGATAGAGGACAGGACAGGAGAGGAGCGATGGTAGAGGAGAGGATAGGAGACGAGTGGAGTACAAAGGAGAGTAAAAAAGAAGAATCATTGGAATAATGCAGGGGATGCAGAATTTTCCACTGATATAATCCTACCTTCTTTTTTTTTTCTCTGGCCATTTCCACATACCTCCTGACTATTCATCGGGTCTGACTCTGATCCTGGATCCTGTCATATTGTCTCTCTAACATTCCAGATTGCTTTGACGTGGGAGAGGCTAAGAGCAGATAGGGCAGTTTGACGTTCACCAAAAAGAGATGAAGGCCAAGTTGAAGGCTGGGTCAGCGAGAGACAGACGGATTGGGAGAGTAAATATACATAACATCTAAAGATCCATATATATATAGAGTTTATACTTGTACATATCTACGCCTCGCAAATAATGGCTTCATGTGTCACAATCTCTAACATCAAAGCCGGCCAGAGTGCATGTCTGAATTGCTGCCATTTGTGCGTGCGTCTCTGGGTGTATGAGTGCATGTTGCTCTGCTTCACAAAGCTGCCCCCCCCCCCCCCCACACACACACACACACACACAAATCTCCCTCCCCCCAAAAAATCAGACATACAAGTTTCCCTCAAGGCGCAATAAGGCCTCAAATGATGTACCCTCCACCGAGCAGGGAAAACTTTTTTTGGTGTTTGCCGTTATTTCAAAGTGCTTCCTTTAGGACTGACTCATGCATCAGTAATTGCCGGTCTCCTGAGTGCGCCGGCAAGAGCTGGTCAGACCGTCCGCGCTCCTCATAATGTGGGCTGTCTGCAGTCTGGGAAACCCCAGCCACCAGCCATGCTTGAGGCCTTTCAGAGAACAGCGTTACGCAGTGATCCTGCTGTGCCTTGGTCCTCGCGGAGCTCGGCTCCATGTTTGGGTCTGCGATACCAGCGACCCACCAGACAGCAGTTTATCTCCGCCTTGACGCGGGAAGTCAAGTTCTTAGACCGGCACTTCCCATTCACAGTAGGCCCGAGATTAAACCTTCCCTCACAAACCTCAAAGCAAAAAGTATCTTCCGTGCTGCAGAGGAACTCTGCGATTCCGCCCCCTTGAACCCACCCCCCCCCCCCCCCCCCCCCCCCCCCCCCCCCACCCCCCCCCCCCCCCCCCCCCCCCCACCCCCCACCCCCCACCCCCCACACCAATATATTATATCTTGGATGCCCGCATCCCTAAGAGTCTCATACAGAATGAACAAACGGCCGGTTCATCCATCGGGGAAGGGGGGGAACCTCAAGGCCTCGCTAAGGAGCAGGTGGGCATGCCGGTCCTGGCTCTCAGGTGCCGTGGAAAGGGAGGGGTCAAGCGTAGACAAGCTGCTGGTTAATTGGAATGTTGCAGTGACAAGCCGCCCTCGAGACCCCCCCCCCCCCCCCCCCCCCCCCCCAGTGGTTCCACGCGACGCCTGGCTTAACTGAGAGAGAGAGAGAGAGAGAGAGAGAGAGAGAGAGAGAGAGAGAGAGAGAGAGAGAGAGAGAAACATGACCTTGCACATCCCTCCTTTGGCTAGCAGGCCAGTTAGAGGAGCACCAGGGCTAATGGATACGGTGAGCTTTGTTTATCTCTGAGAAAAGTAGACAGAGAGAGAGAGACAGAGACAGAGAGAGACAGAGAGAAAAACAGAGAGAGACAGAGAGACAGAGACAGAGAGAGAGAGGAGGAGAGGAGAGTCAGGAAAGATATATACTGTAGATATATATGGATGTATTTCTGAATGAATGGATTAATTAATGGATGTCTGCTGAGTGCGTATGCAAGTATCTGTGTGTGTGTGTGTGTGTGTGTGTGTGTGTGTTTGTGCGTGCACAATGCAGTCTAGCACCTTCAATGATTATTTATTCTCCTTCTCGCATTTCTCAGCTGCTGCTGCTGCTGCTGCTGTCTTCTGGTTTCATATCACATGGAGCGATGGCTTCTCATCTGATACACACCGCTCTGTCTGGGGCGTTGCTCGTGGGCACGGAGGATCGATGACACACACACACACACACACACACACACACACACACACACACACACACACACACACACACAGCCACAAACAGGCACACGCACACTCAGGCAGCTCTTGGGCAGCTAAGTAGCTAAGCAGGGTGCTTAGTTGAACCAACGGCGGAGGAAGGGAAAACAAACATAGGGGCCAGCAGTAAATCACCTCCATCCGCAGTGGCTCACTGGGAGATCGGAGGCCCTGCAGGGCCCAGTGAGAAATGGCCCCTCTGAAAAGAGGGACCCCCCCCATGTCCTAGGACCAGCAACCTGACAGTGAGCAACTCCTCTCTAGCAAATGTGTGTGTGTGTGTGTGTGTGTGTGTGTGTGTGTGTGTGTGTGTGTGTGTGTGTGTGTGCATGACAGCCAAGTGAATGATCGTATCCGTGCACACCCAACGGCCAGCAACTTTAAAATGAATGTCAGCTGGCTCCAATAAAGTTCCTGTACGCCTGTTGGAAGCAAGCAAGCCCCCTGGCAATAGCTAGCTCTTTGTGGGGAATAAGAGTGAAGGGATGGGTAGACAAGGGGAACAGGAGTGTCTGGCCATATAGCTGCTGCTGCACCAAATATTCACCCAATAGACCCCCCCCCCCCCCCCCCCCCCCACCCACATCCTCTTCTCGTCCCATCTCTCCAATGCCAGGAAGTGGAGATGTGGACCTTTGACCTACAAAGGGTGTTTTTCTGCAGCAGTCTTAGCTCCTCTAGCCCGGCTGGGCCTCGAGAGTCACAGAGCTGATAGAGCTGTGGAATAATCTGGGCTCCACAATGGTCTCCCCTTTCATTGACCTCTCATTCCGACCCATACGTATAAATCAAACCTAATCAAATCAAAGCAAGGGCTATTTGGCTAATGTGCAGCGCTAGTAAAGCACAGTAGCGGTTGTGGGAATGAAATGCCACTGGAATTGACTCTGGTCTTCTGAGAATCCTTTCAATAATATTAGAGAGAAGAATGTCATAATCAAACAATGCGGCTCTGTAAGAACAGTGGTAAATCATAAATGCAATTTATTTAGTATGATTTCATTATAAATCAGTGAATTGAAAGTTGAGTACGTTCAAAAGCTTTTAAGTGCGAGGGTGCCTAGCAAAAAAAGTATGTTTCTGCTGTTATGGCTACCATGACAATGCAAATTTCAAACCCTGACCGCTACTTCAATCTTGGAAGCTACCCCCCCCCCCCCCCCCCACACACACACACACACACACACACACACACACACACACACACACACACACACACACACACACACTGACACTAATGGACACAAACACAGGGACACACACACACACTCAGACACACACACCGCCCCAGGGACAAAAAGACAAAAAAAGCAGAGACAAAGAGTGCAGATAAGACCGCAATTTGAAGCCCTGTTAACAGTTCCATTACACTCCAGCACCGGCCCCCCTCCGGTACATCATTCCACCTGGTGGGACATTCCAGCCAAGTCTGGAGCGTGCCGGCGCCCCGAGGAGGCTGGGTGAGAGGATGGGGGAGAAGAGGGGGGGGGGGGGGGAGAGGTTGAGAGCGAGAGATAGCAGAGGACAGCTATGCCTCTCTCTGTTATATCTGCTTGTCCATTCTCGTGCCACCAGCAACTCAGTGAGCTATAGAGCCTTAGTGCCAGGCTGATTATGACTGTCGGGGGGAGGGGGGGGTTGTCTATATCCACAGTTCATTACTCTCTGGACCGGGGAGCGATATGGCGAGGTAATGCTGACTAACAGAGATAAACTTTTGGGCTGACGTATATATATATATATCCCCTACTGATGAGGGGCTGCTTCTTAATGGTCGCTATCTCACGACAGCTCTCCTCATTGGGTGCCATTTCGGAACTAATGACTATTAGGTAAAATAAACAGGCTGCCGAGGCTCTGCGGATAATTAGTTTGCCATTTCATTAGTGTTTAGCCAAGCTGTTTAGTGTGTGTGTGTGTGTGTGTGTGTACAGTGTGTGTGTATGGTGTGTGTGTGTGTGTTTGTGCATGCCAGAGTGCATGTGTGTGTGTTTGTGTGTGTGTGTGTGTGTGTGTGTGTGTGTGTGTGTGTGTGTGTGTGTGTGGTGAGTGTGTGTATGGTGTGTGTGTGAGTTTGTGCATGCCAGAGTGCATGTGTGTATATTTGTGTGTGTGTATGTGTGTGTGTGTGTGTGTGTGTGTGTGTGTGATTGTGTGTGTGTGTGGGTGAGTGTGTGCAAAGCCAAAACATTACACTGTGTATGTCTTGGTGCAGCGCTTTGTTTATGCAGCGGAGCAGGGGACAATATTACACACTCTGAGACACAACTGCACAAAGGATCCAGGTGTGAGACTACAAGTGTTTCCTGCTGCGTGAGATGACATTGTTATGGATGCCCATTACTCTCAAGCATTAAAAACAATGCTGTGGGGGAACGATTATTGTTTGTCATTTACCTCGTGTGGGGGTGCGTTTGTGTTGTCCTCTTCCTCCCTGACCTGGGGTGGGGTGGGGGGGGGGTCTCAAAGAGCCAGTGCTCCAACAAAGCAGATGGCATTGTGGCGCGTTGCACACGTCCCGTAAGCTAACATTCATTAGTGGGAGCGCTTTTACTGTTTGCTGTTTGTTGTGGTGCATTCACGTTTACACACCTAATTGATTTTCCATTAAAGGGATTTTGGTTGGACTTAAGTGGCTGTGCGGAGCAGTGGATGCGTGGATCCATGCTTGTGTAATAATAATAGGTTGTTGTTGTGGGGGAGGCTAAGCTGTCAATCAGGATAGTAACTATAGCCGTGGTGTGATCTGGTGAAGATCTGAGCCATCGGAAGGAAAAAAGATCCCTGGACGTTCTCTCCAGCTGCATTCTGTTCATCTTCCCACAGCTAGCCATGCAGCGTTGTTGGCCTTTGCTGAGGCCCTCATTTTAATCTCACCAGAGTCATAAAACACCCTGACAAACAGAGTAACACACTTATAAAAAAGTCCCTTTTTGTCTATGATTTGTGTAGCTTGGTCCTGGAAAGATCTGAAGCTTATCTCTTTAATCTTAAAAAAGGCTAAATAGTTTCTAAAAGATGAAAATACATTTCATTTGCCATCTCTCTCTCCCTCTCTCTCTCTCTCTCTCTCTCTCTCTCTCTCTCTCTCTCTCTCTCTCTCTCTCTCTCTCTCTCTCTCTCTCTCTCTCTCTCTGTCTCTCACTCTCACTTCTCTCTCTCTCTCTCTCTCTCTCTCTCTCTCTCTCTCTCTCTCTCTCTCTCTCTCTCTCTCTCTCTCTCTCTCTCTCTCTCACACTCACTCTCACTTCTCTCTTGCTCTCTCTCTCTCTCTCTCTCCCTCTGTCTCTCACTCTCACTTCTCTCTCGCTCTCTGTATCTAACTCTCTTGCTCTCTGTCTCTCTCTCGTCTCTCTCTCTCTCTGTTTCCCCACTTCTCCCTCCACTCGCTCGCTGTTTTCAATCTATACTGACACCCCATGCCTCTCTCCCGGTCATCCTATCTGCGGCCCCCTCCCTTCCATGCAGGCCCCACGGGGGCCGAGCCCGTGGCTGGGCTACGGCTGGGCTGGGGGCCCAGTGCTGACGGCCTGGCGGTGTTTCTCCCCTCTCTAATCTCTGTTTGTATTGTTGTCTGCCCCCCGTGCATTCAGCACCTAATCTGCTCCCACTGGCCCAGCCCATGCGTCGCATCATAAGCAGGACTTCCTCTATGACCTCTATTGACTGGGACGCCCTTTGACCCTGTCATTCTGTATTCCATACACGAGGCATACAAACATACAGACACACGCAAGCATGTCCCATCAGCCCCACCCTCCAATAAATGTAATGATTCAATGGACTCCAGAAAATGGCTTTAAAGGGCACATTTAGGGTAAATGCAATGTGAGATTTAGTCCTGTCATCGCTTGTATGGATTGTTTAATGCCGCCTCTTCTGTTCCCCGTTCCATTTGGTTCCCCCCTCTCCCGGACTATGCTTCCTCATCACCACTCTCATCATCACGCTCCCCCTACAGCAGTTTTCAATTACATTTCTAGCCTAAAATGAAGGTCGAACAAAACGTTTTCCCTGCTCCTGGGGGGGTTGACTTGGGCTTGCGATCAATGACTGCCATGACAGAGGATTTCGTAAATAAACTGTGATGACACCAAAGTAAAGATGGCTCATCAAGGGCCGAGCAGCTTCTTTGGATTACCTCATGGAAGAACTCTCCC
>JACYXH010000496.1:0-12500 GCA_026745465.1 Lota lota | reverse complement strand
CTATGAGGGGATGCAGTTCATCCACAGAAAGGACAGAGCAGCAGGCCTTCATTCAGCCCCGCCACCAACTGCAGGACAGCCAGTCGGAATTGGACCCCTCTTTGTCTTAGATCCTCAAACGTTGTAGCTGAACAACAGTGTGAGTTGTTCTATTATTGACAGAACAAACACTACAACTCCGGAACCGGAATTCAGAATTGATATGTGAACCCCGCAGGAGCCCGAAGCAAGAATTGATTTTTAATTAAGTATAGGTGCCTCTACGTCAAGTTAAATTAATGTACAATGTGCAAGAGAGATACAGTCTGTTGAGAAAATGGAGTTTAAAATACATAATCACTTTTTTACATCACATTTGTATATTTTGGTTTCCTAGCCAAATCTCACCATCATTGATGTCGGGAACTTCCTTCCCACAAACAGTTGGATCTTTGTAGTTTCCTTGTTTTGTTGTCATTGATTGGATGATTTTACAGTCTGCTGTGAGTAAATGAATCATCAGAGCTGGTCACTGGGATTTCAACCCCCACATGAACTAACTGGTCCATGAGGGCAGGGAGTCCATAAAAGGGACAAAAATAGTATAACACCTGCTGGTTTTAGAGACACGCTGTAAACAATCCTAATGATTCATAACCATTACAGCACACTGTGGGTGACAAAGAGGAAAGAAAAAAAACACACACAGCCTGAGTCCCCATTTGCACATCTCCCATAGATTGTTCGTTGTGGGAAAACAGGAAGTAGTTGTCTTCATGAGATCAAATAAAAAGCATAATGACATTTTTATTATTTGGGTTGCCAGGTGCTGCCTCGACACTGGCATGCATCCCCCCCCCCCCCCCCCCCCCCCCCCCCCCCCCCCCGACTTGCCCCGGGGCCCTTCTCTGTGGCCCTGTGTGGCTCACTGAATGCTTTTTACTGGGAAGTAACTCAGGGGCCATTCAGAAATCCTGTAAAGGTTTACATGGCCATTAATTCAGGCTTAAGCACAGCCTATATAGACATGACTGCTTTGTATAATTAGTAGTGGAGGGATAATTGCAAGGTCACCAAGTGTTATTGTGTGCAATCTGATTAAAAATCTCTCACTCGTAGCCGCTTGTGGGCTAAAAGGATGATAAAGCTTGGGGTGGAAAGAGGCATGTCATATTAGTAGTTAAAATAAGTTATATGTCTGCTAATTGATCATTAATCTGGCCATTTGATTGAGTGGGTAGGACGAGATAAAGTGCTGTTTGTGAATGTGAGTCTTGTGCATTTACGCTATTTTGACAGAGCCCCGACTGAACTAATCACTGGATCTAAGTCCTGAAGGCTTTAAAGAGGGACAGTCAGGCATTTTACAATGAGGCGGATTTTGCTTTTGACTGGATAAACTGTCTTTCTTTCTCCACTTGCCCTCTTTCCACCCCCATCTCTCTCTTTCTCTCCTTCTCTATCCACCACTCTTTATTTCTCTCTCTAGGTAGTGGCTCTATCTATATGAAGCAATGTGGGCAGAACAAGTGAATGTTGTGTTTCAACTATCTTGCTTCAAAATCTAACTCGGGGAGATTGTTTTCCAGTCAATTTGGTTTTGACTGTTGATTCATGGATTTTATTTCAGTTGCTAGAAGTGTAGTCTGTAGCGGATCAATACAGATAATCTTCTGAATAACTTTTGGGTTTGAGGGCAGAAAACAATAACCTGCTTTTACATGAAAGCTCTCTAACCCTTAAACCATATTCCTATATATCATATTACATTACATACGCCTCAAAATAAACACACTTGTTATTACCTGACTGGAAAATGTTAAAAACTGAGACTAGTGAAGACGGATTCCATTTGGCTCACTTTACTTTGTTTATTTAGCTCATTCAACGCAAGATATAATTTATTCAGTGTTAGAGAAACACGACATGGGTATTTCCCTTTATGTAGCTGTTTTTAGCAACCTCTGTTTTCAGTTTTTGCAGTTTATTATACTCCCCCAGCCCGTTTGATTGTAAGCCGCAGAGTAGTTGGCGGCCAGTAACACACATTCACTGTAAAGTCAAGAGTGAAACCTGAAGAATTTCCCTGCAAGAAACTCTGTACATAAGAAACATACCGAATTTGGGACAGAGTCAAGATTTCTATTGCACTGTGTTTCACAATGTCACTCACCCGATGAATCAGACAATTGAAACAGGAAGTAGTGAACCACGAAGTGCCAAATTCCCCCAAAAGCCCAATGAAATTACAAAAGAACTTCACATCTATTAAAGGACATGTCTGGCATTTTCATTTGATGCTATAGATGTCCTTTGTTCTCCATAAAAAGCGTTAAAAAAATGGTGTTGTTAAGCAACAGGAGGAGTGTGTGTGACTTATTTCAAGTCTGTTCTGTTTATCCTTAAACAGAATCAATGCTAATAATCTTTAATTTAACTTGACTCCAAAGAATTTAATGGGCCATATTTACAATTACTATACTATCCGATCAACCCTATTGAGATCACAGTGAAGCATATTCTTAATGAATCCTTAATGACTCTAGCAGTAGCATGGAGAAAATGGGTTGCATAGGCTACTGTTGGCACATGAGGTTCTCCCTACCTCCCCCACCGCCGCTGTTGAGTGGCCTGAGCATACAGTCGGCCCTCAGAAAACCAACAGTGTCACAGCTGGTGGTCCGTTTGCGTAGCCCTGACAACAGACAACCGCTATTAAGCAATGTGACCCGCTACACTAACTAGCAACTCCCCTATCTTGGCTTCACACCCTACACCCCCACCCTCCATTCACACCACCATCCATACACCGCCACCATCCATACACCACCACCCTCCATACACCCCCACCCCTGCCATCTAACTCTGTGACATTCCCCGGGGTATGACATCAGCGCACCGGGGTCAAATCCCTCAGAGCCGATTGGCCGAATTGGCAGAATTGCTCCAAAGATCACAAAGTCTTGCCAAGAGGTGACATAAGCGCGTTGAGGCTAGCCAATGGTTGAGAGATGCCTACATGGCCCTAAGGCAACATCCTATTCACTGAAAGACAAGGGCATGCACACACAAACACACACACACACAGAAAATCAGCTTTTCAGTAACAACACATACAGCCATGTGTCCCCGTACAGCGATTTGGCAGGGAGTTAGCATTTGTGCTCAGCGTGCGACGATTGTCGGCCTCTCTTTGGCTCAAATATAGGGGAGAGTAGGGCTTTTTGTCAAGTAAGCGAGATAGCGTGGGTGTACGTCTATGAACTGTACACACAATATGGTCCAGCGTGACTCAACTGTGGGAATGAAGCACAGTCTATGTACATATGAGCAATGCCCCCCCCCCCCCCACCCCCCCCCCACCCTCACCCTCCTGCTTAGACGGGTGAGTTAGCACTAGGCTTTGTACATTTGCTACACACTGCCCAGTTCCTGGAAAAAAGTGTTTTTATTCATTCACACTGTGCTGTTGAGAAGTTTGATTCTCCATAAGAAATACTCTGCTTCCCCCCTTCGCCACCCCTTAAAAAGACATGGATAAATCATGCTGTCATTGAAATGGTGCCTTGACAAACCAAACAATCAGCTTCCTGGGGAAAACCAGGGGCTTCAGTAGGAGGCCATTTTTACTCATGAAAGGAGTGCTGACTCATAGCGATCGGTAGCAGTTGGGGGTGGGGTGGAGGGGGGGGGAGAAGGGGGGGGGGGGGGTGGGGTGCACCCCCTTGGGCACTTGACTTTGAGACTGGTCTCAACATGACCTCCACCTGCACAGCTTGGCCTTACTTTGATATACACACAATATAGAACAGAGACTATAGCGTGCTCTGTCTGCCTCGATCTCACCCACAGATCATTGTCCCCCTGTTTAGCAGTGTGTTGATCTATGGGTGTTTCTGTCTTCAGCAGTACCATCTTACTGTAACTGGTACTATTTCTGTTTAGGGACTTTCTGCTTTGTTGACACATTCCATTTACCCATTATTATTATTAAAAAAGAAGTGGTTTGGGAGGGGGGTGTTACAGGCCATGCTGGGTTTTTCCACTACCACCTAAATAAAAAATCCCCTTTTAATTGACTGTTTAATGTATCTTCTGCCTATTGGGGCCATTCAGCAGCGAGCGCAGACATAAATAGAAAACGAAATCACTCATTACCCCATAATACACTTCTCCCCAGGGTCGATTCACAAGAGCTGCCATTGTCGTGGGGTCGAGGGAGCCGCCGCGTGTGGTATGCCATGGGTGGGCGAATGAGAAGCACATACGAAGAAAGCCACTGAATTAGCCACTGCACATTGCCGTTACACAACGACTGGTGGAAATTCCTGTGTACGGGAAAGAGCACGAAATCCCAGCAGACCACATCCCCATGCCCCCCCCCCCCCCCCCCCCCCCCCCCCTTGTCATGTTGAATATGCCTCGGACATTCCTCTCTCTCCATTCCCTCCACTGCGCCGCTGCCCATGGGCTCATCTAGGGAGGTCGAAGGTCAACGTTGGTAGAGATATAGGGAAGACCATGCCCTCGTGTTGTTCTGACCAGCTTGAAGGAGCGGGAACAAGATGTCTGACTCAGCCGCGTGGTCATGCCCAGGGAGATGGCGTAGGGGCTTCGGAAAAGCTCTGTACTGTTGTGTCCTTTGCATTCCCTCCCCAAGGTATTTTCCCCAGGAGTTTTTTCTTGATTGTTGTGGCCAAAACTGCTTTCTGATTTTGCCACAGCTTTTCCTAAATGTTACGGTGAAATATGCAATGTTGTGGTGTGTGTTTCGTTTTCTGCGATTGTGAAACTCGAGGGAAAGTGTGATGATTATGCAGCAATGTTGAGGGGATAGGAAAAATATGCAAGCTCACCAATAGCCCCATGAAAATAGGCAATATATTTGATGGAACACAAAAATAATGTAGCATAACAAATTATCATATTTTTCCTCACACACTACCAACTGAGAATAAGATTGAAACTGTGGCTCATGCAATGACCACTCTCCAGGTTCTTCAAGCTTCAATTTGAATATCCAGACAGACAGAGAATCAGGGCTCTGAATATCAGATTAGCGTCCAACAAAAACCTGCTAGTGTTGGTAACAGGTTGACTCTATGGTTCCTTCTAGACAATGTCTGTGTGTGATTTAAAGGTACAGCAAAGTAAAAGTGTATACAGAGTACCATGGTGTGTACATAAATATAATCTCAGACTTCATAGAGAACAAGTGAAGTTCAAATCGACTAACTAACGTTATGAGAGTTCATTCTCTTATATAGACATGTTGCAAGTTTATATTGAATTCAACAACGTACTCCGAAATACAGGGATTGATGACTGTGAAGATTTTACGTGTGCTTGGATATTGGGAGATGTCTGTAAGCACCATGAGAAAGAGAAATAAGAACCTCCTGTGGGGATAGTTGACATTTATCTTACTTACAAGTGGAAGAGAGCTTCTCTGCATGACGCTAATTATTAAAAGTGAAGGATCAAAGCCCTGGTGATCTACTTTCTTATACTGCACATTATGATACCACTCTATTAGCTAAGAATTTACACAATGATAATATTGCATAAAACTGACTTTAGTCTGCTTGTTTTTTCTGCTTACCAATTCAATTCCAGTATGGCCACTTGCAACCAGAAAGAGACTATCGTCCAATGTTGGGCTTGTTTGGCGGTAAATGGTAAATGGTAAATGGTGGTTTTGTTATATAATGGAGTCATCAAAACGTACAATTATTTTTGGCAGTATAACCTTCACATAAGAAATCAATTTGAGATTCACAGGTTTTAATTTTTCAGCTTTCATATCGAGAAGGGAGTGCAATGTTTTGACAGCTTTCAGCCCCTCGACGGAGCAAGAGGAAAAAGATGTCCAAAAGAGAAAGAGATTGGAGGGAGAGAGAGAGAGGAAAGGCTGCAAGAAAGAGCGCGAGAGAGAGTGGAGAGAACGAGATACAGAGACCAACAGCCAGAGTGGGGGAGGGATGGGTGTGGCCGGCTGGGGAGGGGGATGTTGAAGGGCTTTGAGGGGATGGGCGGGGGGGGGGGGGGGGGGGGGGGGGGGGGCTGCTCAATGTCACAGGATTCCACGATTCCAATAATACGGGTGAAGAGGGGGGATGGGATGGAGGTCTAGCCGTGTGTTTGTAGCCAAGATACGAGCTGTCTGCTGACGGCCTGAACTGCATCGGGATGAAGAAACAATCAAAGACAAACACACACACGCGCACACAGATACACACACACACACAGACACACACACACACACAAACACAGATACACACACACGCACACACACACACACACAAACACAGATACACACACACACATTGTGTTGAGTAACAGAGCATGGGGAGCATCGGCGCGCTATAGGACGGCGGCCCAACGCAAGGAGCGGAAGGAGGGAAAGTAGGGCACGTCTGCACATTTAATGAGGCAAAAGAGAATAGAGTAGCGACCCCCGCAACGAGCTTATGTTTTCATCCTCCTCCGACAGTGCTGCTCCCTTTGGAGAGACACGCAGACGTTCTCCCTGGCAGAGACAACCTTCTGAAGTGTGGCAGCGTCTCACGTCTCCACGCGAGGAAGATGACATGCCGAGTGGAGCGAAAGAGATCGAGACTGACCCCTGGTCCATGTGTCACGGCGCCATCGTTGTGTGTTGTGCGTTACAAAAAGTAATAATTATGTTTGCTAACCCTGCGTTCCAATTCCTCGGGTTTAGGGTATATTAGCTTCCCTGGGGCCCGCGTCGTCCGACGGGTACTTATTCAATACGTCGTGATTCTAATGGCGGGGCGTCTACGACGGGGGTCTCCATCACTGAAGAGAGGGTTGGATGTCTATACACGGCCATCCCCCTATTTGGTGTTCACAGCAGACAACCGCTTCTCTGAGAGAGAGTCTATTTCAGTGGAGATGCGCTCAGGCTAATCTCACCTGGGGGACCTTGTTGCTAAAACAGGCATGCACACAATCACAAACATATACACAGACACACACACACACACACACACACACACACACACACACAAACACACTGTCCCATCGGACTGGCTAAGTATTTCCAAGCGCTTAAAGATATGCGAATGCAATCACATTCAAATTCACACTCACGCACACAGACACACACACAAATATACACACAAACTGGCTGCAAATGGAAAGGTATATAAGGCCTGTACCTAGCCTACATAAACACAGTCACACACACACACACACACACAGAGGATAATGGGGACAACATTGTATCCAGAGACGGCCGAATATGTTGCTAATTACATCCTGAGGTAGGCTACAATGTTGGATTCTGCTTTCACTAGACCTTATAGTGCTGCTTACAAATTAATATAAAATGTTGTAGAGGTTAATACAGAGTACATATATATATATATATATATGTATACAGTCATCTCTATGTTGGCCTATTGGACAAGCAAAGCCATCTCTGTGCTTTCATGCCTGAGCACATTTAATAGAAAAACTATTTCATACCACATGCTGCATCGAAAGAAGAATCGAGAATCACATCAATGTGTTAGAATCGAACATTCATCATGAAATGTCTGCCTGTTTGTCTGTATGTTTGGTTGATTATTTATTTGCCCCGTGTATTGAATTGATTGACACCTAGTCATTGTACGTGCCTGTGAGAGTAGGGTCTCTTGTCTAACATGGTCCACTATTGGGTGTTTCTGGAGGCATGCCTGGAATATTTGTCATCTTGTGTACGTCTCAATATTTTATGAGGTGGGGGTCACATTGGCACAGTGTGCCAACTCGCTGCGTGTTTGTGCACCTTGAGACCTTATTTGATGCACCCGACTCCAGTTCATCCAAGATGTTTTTGTTTTTTTATGGCTACATTAACCTGCAAAGTCGGGGGATTGATACGATGCAGGGAAAGTACAACTTCCTATGTCATTTAATAACAGACCGTGCTCCCGCCTTATTAAAACGACTCATCATTTGTGGATTCACGTTCACGTCTACTCATCTATGTAGATTCATATTAACAGCGCTCTCTCTCTCTCTCTCTCTCTCTCTCTCTCTCTCTCTCTGTGTCGCTCTCTCTGTCACTCAAAACATCACACCTTAAACCGCAATGACATTCACAAAGAATCCCCAAAAACCAAGGCTCTCTCTGCAGAACAGCTCAGAGAGTCTAACAGGCTTACAGGCTCTGCCGTGTCTTCATATTGTGTCCTGAAAACAACCTTGATAAGTCTTCTGTTGTTTCTCCGCCTTTCATGTAAAATGACAAATACGCCTCACTGTTCCAGCTGAGCGGGATTCATCTGTCATTCTGGACCCCGGATGGGGGGATGGAAGGAGGAGAAGGAGGAGAAGGAGAGAGGAGAAGGTAGAGAGAGAGCTAGCAAGCGAGAAATGTTGTTCTGAGTGCACTTGATTGCGTCTGATTGCAGCTGCTCCTTGTGGGAAAAGTTCAGCCTCACACACACACACACACAACTGCACAAACACACATGCATGCACGCACACCCACACACACACAAGCATACACACACACACACACACACGCGCACACACAAGCATACACACACGCACACACACACACACACACACACACACACACAGGAGGCCCGCTGATATTTTATAGGCCCAGCTGGCTCGGCATCGGCATCTCATGTAGGTAGGTGTGCACATGCACATGGAAACACATGTGCACAATCAGTGTGTGGGCGATTATGTGTGTGTGTGTGTGTGTGTGTGTGTGTGTGTGGTTACACCTACTCGGAAGGGAGTTCGGAAATAAGTTGTGAAGGGGTGGAGTTTGTGTGTGTGCATGTGGGTAAACCGTGCGTGGCAAGCAGTCACGTCATTTATGTAATGTACTCACTGGTGGAGTCAGGTCACGTCAACCCACTTGACTTTTAAAACGTATCACGGCATACTAATTCCATAGCACTCAGTCTCAGTCTCGTGTTTTCAACACTTGCTTTGTGTATGGCTGCTCATGCTTAGGGGGATCTCAATGGAGAATGTCTCTGTCTCTCTCTTTCTATCTCTCTTTCTCTCTCACAGCAAAGATCTATGCTTTGCATAGCAATACAGACATGAGGTTGCCAACGATAATAATAGCACATTAATAATACATTTTGGGGCCAATAATAAGCAAAGGACGTATTAATAAATTAGTTGTTTAGCATTGAGGCTTGCAGGTGAAAACAGCTACGGAACCCCTTTTCAAACATACTCCAAGAACAGCAAGGTCACAAGGACTCCTTGTTAATGCAATGCATCGGTGCCTTCCCTCTTGTGAACAACACGTTGACCTGACAGACCGTGCATGTAAAACCTAGAACCCTTTGAAAAACCCCACAGCGGAAACCATTACCGCCTGTTTGTGAAGCAATGGCGGAAGCGACTTACATGTAGTTCCTGTAAGTGGTTTGGGTAGTTGACACGCAGAAATTCCCCGTCACTAATAAGTGCGCTGGAAATATGGGTTTTCTTTGTTCGGTTGTTCAGTGTCGAGATCACCTCCATATGATGTATTCTGTGAGGTCCCGTTGATGGTTTCATTTCATTGAAAAGTTACTAAGGATTAAGACTATTGAGAGGCGGCCATTCAAGTCCCGCCCTCAATGTGCCAGAAAAAAATCGTTCCCACTGGTGGTTGCAAGAATCTCCCAATCTACACCCTCAAAAAGGTTGTGTGTAAACCATCCCATCACAACAACAGACCTGTAGACAACTCTCCAGGTGAGCGTGACCTCCACCAGAGGGGAGAGAGGGAGCAGTGGGAGATAGAGAGATGGGGGGGGGGAGGAGTGGACAAGGTCTACTATGTTTAGCAAGCAGGCAACCTTGACCATTATGCAAAGTGTTTTGGCCGTGGTGACCTCTACAGGAAGGTTGGACTCTGGCAGAATATAACAGAATCACACAACGCCAATATACCACGGTCTGCTAGGCGCTCAGAGGCAGGTAAAGTGGCTGCCATTGACCGCTCAGCGAGCGAATAACAAGTTTGAGTTGATAGCACTGGGTCCAGCCCGTGTGCAGTAACCCAGATGGATCCCTGAACACAAACGGCGACCGGAGTGCTTACACGTTGTTTCCTTTTGTCCCGAGCCAGCGGCAGCAGCGGCTGCCGGTGCTAGGAAATGAGAACACCAAGTGATCTACTGCATGTATTGATCTTCCGTCCGTGCCCCTCTCTTTTTCCCTCATCTACAACCACCCATCCCCACCCATCCCCTCCGCCCTCCCCCACCCCTCCCCCTTCCCCTTCCCCCTCCCTGGGGGAGGGGGAGCCTGATCTCAGCCTGTATGAGCCGCTGTACGTGAGGCGCTACCGGAGCCCTGTGCTGCCCACCTTCTCCACCCCCCACCGGGGGAAGGGGGGCTACTGGTGGAGCTCCCAGAGGCACCAGGAGGTGGGCACCACCTGGAGGGACGCGCGCCAGCGCGTGGTGGTGGTCTTCCCTGGGAACACGGGCTTCTCCGACGTGCCCTCCAGCCAGTACGCCGGACACTGCCGCCTCCGGCCCACCCTGGTGTGAGTTGACCCTCGCAGTTCACTGTGTGTGTCTGTGTGTGTGTGTGTGTGCGTGTGTGTTTAAATATGTGTGTGTGAGTCTTTGAATATGTGTTTGTGTGTGTTCGAATGTGTGTGTTAGTGTGTGTGTGTATGTGCACACATGTGGACGTGTGTGTCTTTGAATATATCTGTGTTGTGTCTGCATGTGTGTGTGTGTGTGTGTGTGTGTTTGTGTTTGTGTGTGTGTGTGTGTGTTTGTGTTTGTGTGTGTGTGTGTGTGTGTGTGTTTGTGTTTGTGTTTGTGTTTGTGTGTGTGTGCGGGGGGGGGGGGGGGGGGGCTCCACTACAGGGGACCTCCACTGTAGACTGAAGTTGGCTGTCAGCACGTTGAGTGGAGGGGGTTGACGGAGTGAATGCAGTCATTCACCACCAGCTCACCTTATCAGGAGTGAGCCCAGGTCAGGCACTTGGGTCCTTTCCCCACTCTAACACCCTGGCCGCCAGCCGCCCTCAGGCCCACAGTCTGCTGCCCACTCCTAGTGCCCCTCTCTTCATGCAGGTCCCCAGAGAGTAGAGTCAGAGTTACCCCAATCAATGCATCTCTGCGCTCGTCGCTAACACAGTGCCAGGAAGCCACGACAGCATGGCGCTGGGCAGCCGTTCATGAAACTTGTCTTAATCATTGTTCCTAATCAAGAAGCCTCGGATGAATTCAACACATTGTTTCTGGACTAAGCCCCTCAAACGCCTCGAATCCGGCAGCCCCAACTTCAATTTGTCACGACAAAGTGTTCCATCTATCCTTTGAGAGCCTCAATGCCCATTTCGTTTCATACTTTGACACTTTTATACTTTTGCAGCACCCACAGTTGATTCCCTTTGGAGTCCTATGCCTCGCTCTGAAAGGAACTGTGTAAAAAGGCGAGGGAGAGGAGATGAGAGTTTTTCCCCCGCAGCAGGAAACACAAATGGAGACAGGGGAATATAGCCAGAGGAGGGGAAGGAAAGAGACAGAGAGACAGAGAGCCAGAGAAACCGGTAGACAGAGATGTGAACGAAATAAGAGATTTAAGCAGAGAGATGTTGACAGGATTTTCTTTAACTCCCTTTTTTTGTTTTTAACTGAGCAAGCTAAATACAACTGTGCCAGATGCAGGTGGGATG
Organism: Lota lota; assembly: GCA_026745465.1. Classification (NCBI taxonomy): domain Eukaryota; kingdom Metazoa; phylum Chordata; class Actinopteri; order Gadiformes; family Lotidae; genus Lota; species Lota lota. The sequence goes on along the minus strand of JACYXH010000496.1, from coordinate 853 downwards.
AAAGGATCAAGAGGGAGGGAGGGGCGTGGAAAAAGAGGAGAGAAGAGGAAAAGCCAGAGGGCTAATGCATTCTGTGGCCAATCAATCCTGAGTGATGGTCACTTTGGAGTAGAGCAGGCTGACAGATGGAGACCGTCCCCCTGGTGTAGATCTCCCCTCACTCCACTGCTCTCAGCTCCTGCAAACCACTGAGCAGCCACATACAGCATCACACACTTACGTACACACTCCCTCTCACACACATGTATAGACACACACACATACACCCACGCACTAGCATGAACTCACACACCCAAGCATACATTGACTTACACACACACACACACACACACACACCGATAAGAAGACACATAAAATAGTTTCGATCCGACATCGACTGGCAGCGTTGTCATTAAGCAGCAAATGTGTTTGTGAAGTGAAGAACAGCCCTGTCAGGCCACAGTGTGTGTAGCGTGTTGTTAACTGTGACAGGGATGAGTTAGGACACATCAGTAGCACATCGATTCTCCATAAGCATCGATTGCACTAAACGAGTACTGGAAATCGATTGCTACTCTGGCTGTGTGTGTGTGCGTGTGTGTGCGTGCGTGCGTGCTTGTGTGTGTGTGTGTGTGCGTGCGTGCGTGCTTGTGTGTGTGTGTGTGTTCTCCACCATCTTTCTATCATCGTTTCTCCCCAACAAGACGACACACACAACAATAACAATCTTTTTTAATTTTCTTTTTACAACCACGTACCAAAACCAAAGAGTTAAAATATGGCTAAGTACCCATTAGTGTCTCGGTTCAAAGGGAAAGACGACTAGAAGGAGGGGGCTGCACATTTATGGCCCGCTGGTTATGGAGGCAGGGAG
>JACYXH010000495.1:637500-644072 GCA_026745465.1 Lota lota | reverse complement strand
CGGGCCGGGCGCGCACCCACCTGGGGCCGCGGGGGGGCGACCGCGCGGTCCCGGGGGGCGGGGGCGGGGGCTGGCCGGCGCCGGGGGCGGGGGGCGTCGCCCCCGGCGGCCCCCGTGCGGGCGGCACCGCGCGCGGGGGCGGGCGCGGGGGGGGCCGCCCGCGGGACGGAGGCGGGGCGCCCCGACCCGGGCGGGGGGGGGGCGCGGGGGGGGGGCGGCCGGGCCCGCGGCGGCGGGGGGGGCCCCCGCGGGGGGGGGGCGCGGGCCCCCCCCCCCCCCGGGCGGGGGGACCCGGGGGGGCCCCCCCCCCCGGGGGGGGGGCCCGGCGGGGGGGGGGCCGGGGCCGGCGGGGCGCCCACCCCCCCCGGGGCGCCCCCCCGGGCGGCCCCCCGCCCGCGCGGGGGGGGGCGGGGCGGGGGGGGCCCCCCCCCCCGCCCCCCCCGGGGGGGCGGGGGGGGCCCCCCGGGCCCCGCCCCCGGGCCCCCCGGGGCCGGCCCGCGGCCCGGGGCCGCCCGGCCGGGGGGGGGCCCCCGGGGGCGGGGGGGGGGGGGGGGGCCCGGCCGGGCCGGCCGCGGGCCCGCCCCCCCCCCCCCCCGGGCCGGGGCGGCCGCGGGCGCCGCCGGGGGGGCGCCCGGGGGCGCGGGCGGGGGGGGGGCCCGCCCGGGCGGGGGGGGGCGGGGGGCCCCCCCCCCCGCCCAGCGGCGGGGGGGGGGGGCCCGCCGGGCGGCGGGCCCGGCCGGGGGGCCCGCGGGGGTGGGCCCCCCCCGCGTGCCGCACCGCCCGGCCCCCGCCCCCCCCCCCCGGCGAGCCCCCGCCCCCGGCCCCCCCCCCCCCCCCGCCCACCCAGCGCGCCCGCCGCCCCCCGCCGGACCGCCCCCCACCCCCCCCCCCCCCCCCCCCCCCCCCCCGCCCCCGCGCCCCCCGGACACGCCACCACGCCGGCCCGGGCCCCCGCGCCCCCGCCGGCCCCCTGCCGCCCGCCCCCCCCCCCCCCGCCCCCCCCCCCCGCCCCCCCCGGCCCCCCCCCCGCCCCCGCCCCCCCCCCCCCCCCCCCCCCCGCCCCCCCCCCCCGCCCCCCCCCCCCCCCCCCCCCGCCCCCCCCGCCCCCCGCCCCCCCCCCGCCCCCGCCCCCCCCCCCCCCCCCCCCCCCCGCCCCCCCGCCCCCCCGCCCCCCCCCCCCCCCCGCCCCCCCCCCCCCCCCGCCCCCCCCCCCCCCCCCCCCCCCGCCCCCCCCCCCCCCCCCCCCCCCCGCCCCCCCCCCCGCCCCCCCCCCCCCCCCCCCCCCCCGCCCCCCCCCCCCCCGCCCCCCCCCCCCCCCCCCCCCCCGCCCCCCCCCCCCCCCCCCCCCCCCCGCGCCCCCCCCCCCCCCCCCCCCCCCCCCCCCCCCCCCCCCCCCCCCCCCCCCCCCCGCCCCCGCCCCCCCCCCCCCCCCCCCCCCCCCCCGCCCCCCCCCCCGCCCCCCCCCCCCCCCCCCCCCCGCCCCCCCCCCCCCCCCCCCCCCCCCCCCCCCCCCCCCCCCCCCCCCCCGCCCCCCCCCCCCCCCCCCCCCCCCCCCGCCCCCCCCCCCCCCCCCCCCCCCCCCCCCCCCCCCCCCCCCCCCCCCCCCCCCCGCCCCCCCCCCCCCCCCCCCCCCCCCCCCCGCCCCCCCCCCCCCCCCCCCCCCCCCCCCCCGCCCCCCCCCCCCCCCCCCCCCCCGCCCCCCCCCCCCCCCCCCCCCCCCCCCCCCCCCCCCCCGCCCCCCCCCCCCCCCCCCCCCCCCCCCCCCCCCCCCCCCCGCCCCCCCCCCCCCCCCCCGCCCCCCCCCCCCCCCCCCCCCCCCCCCCCCCCCGCCCCCCCCCCCCCGCCCCCCCCCCCCCCCCCCCCCCCCCCCCCCCCCCCCGCCCCCCCCCCCCCCCCCCCCCCCCCCCCCCCCCCCCCCCCCCCCCCCCCCCCCCCCCCCCCCCCCCCCCCCCCCCCCCCCCCCCCGCCCCCCCCCCCCCCCCCCCCCCCCCCCCCCCCCCCCCCCCCCCCCCCCCCCCCCCCCCCCCGCCCCCCCCCCCCCCCCCCCCCCCCCCCCCCCCCCCCCCCGCCCCCCCCCCCCCCCCCCCCCCCCCCCCCCCCCCCCGCCCCCCCCCCCCCCCCCCCCCCCGCCCCCCCCCCCCCCCCCCCCCCCCCCCCCCCCCCCCCCCCCCGCCCCCCCCCCCCCCCCCCCCGCCCCCCCCCCCCCCCCCCCCCCCCCCCCCCCCCGCCCCCCCCCCCCCGCCCCCCCCCCCCCCCCCCCCCCCCCCCCCCCCCCCCCCCGCCCCCCCCCCCCCCCCCCCCCCCGCCCCCCCCCGCCCCCCCCCCCGCCCCCCCCCCCCCCCCCCCCCCCCCCGCCCCCCCCCCCCCCCCGCCCCCCCCCCCCCCCCCCCCCCCCCCCCCCCCCCCCCCCCCCCCCCCCCCGCCCCCCCGCCCCCCCCCCCGCCCCCCCCCCCCCCCCCCCCCCCCCCCCCCCCCCCCCCCCCCCCCCCCCCCCCCCCCGCCCCCCCCCCCCCCCCCCCCCCCCCCCCCCCCCCCCCCCCCCCCCCCCCGCCCCCCCCCGCCCCCCCCCCCCCCCCCCCCCCCCCCCCCCCCCCCCCCCCCCCCCCCCCCCCCCCGCCCCCCCCCCCCCCCCCCCCCCCGCCCCCCCCCCCCCCCCCCCCCCCCCCCCCCCCCCCCGCCCCCCCCCCCCCCCCCCCCCCCCCCCCCCGGCCCCCCCCGCCCCCCCCCGCCCCCCGGCGGGTCGGCGGCCGCGCCGGCCGGGGCGCCCGGCGCGGGGCGGTGTCCGGGGGCGGCGGCCGCGCGGCGGAGGCGGTGGCGGCGGGGGGGGCGGGCCCCGGCCCCCTCCGGGGGGGGCCGGCGGTGTGGCGGGGGGGGCGGGCCCCGCCCGCGCGGGGGACGGCCTCGCGCCGGCCCCCCCCCCCGGGGGTCGGGGGGTGGGGGGGGATGGGCGGCGGACCGCGGGGGGCGCCCCACCGCGCGCCCGCGCATTGGGGGGCGGCCGCGCGCGGCCGCCCCGCCGCCCCCGTCCGGCGTCGGGGCCCCGCGGGGCGCCGGGCGGGGCCCGGGGCTGCCCCGGGGCGGCGCCCACCCCCGGGCCCCCCGCCCCGCCCGGCGGGGCCGGCCCCCCCCGCCCGGCGCCCGCGGGGTGGCGGCCGCGCCGCGGAGGGCGCGCCCCCACCCGGGCGGGGCCGCCCCGCCCCCCCCCCCCCCCCCGCCCCGCCCCCCCCCGCCCCCCCCCCCGCCCCCCCCCCCCCCCCCCCCCCCCCCCCCCCCCCCCCCCCCCCCCCCCCCGCCCCCCCCCCCCCCCCCCCCCCCCCCCCCGCCCCCCCCCCCCCCCCCCCCCCCCCCCCCCGCCCCCCCCCCCCCCCCCCCCCCCCCCCCCCCCCCCCCCCCCCCCCCCCCCCCCCCCCCCCCCCCCCCCCCCCCCCCCCCCCCCCCCCCCCCCCCCCCCCCCGCCCCCCCCCCCCCCCCCCCCCCCCCCCCCCCCCCCCCCCCCCCCCCGCCCCCCCCCCCCCCCCCGCCCCCCCCCCCCCCCCCCCCCCCGCCCCCCCCCCCCCCCCCCCCCCCCCCCCCCCCCCCCCCCCCCCCCCCCCCCCCCCCCCCCCCCCCCCCCCCCCCCCCCCCCCCCCCCCCCCCCCCCCCCCCCCCCCCCCCCCCCCCCCCCCCCCCCCCCCCCCCCCCCCCCCCCCCCCGCCCCCCCCCCCCCCCCCCCCCCCCCCCCCCCCCCCCCCCCCCCCCCCCCCCCCCCCCCCCCCCCCCCCCCCCCCCCCCCCCCCCCCCCCCCCCCCCCCCCCCCCCCCCCCCCCCCCCCCCCCCCCCCCCCCCCCCCCCCCCCCCCCCCCCCCCCCCCCCCCCCCCCCCCCCCCCCGCCCCCCCCCCCCCCCCCCCCCCCCCCCCCCCCCCCGCCCCCCCCCCCCCCCCCCCCCCCCCCCCCCCCCCCCCCCCCCCCCCCCCCCCCCCCCGCCCCCCCCCCCCCCCCCCCCCCCCCCCCCCCCCCCCCCCCCCCCCCCCCCCCCCCCCCCCCCCCCCCCCCCCCCCCCCCCCCCCCCCCCCCCCCCCGCCCCCCCCCCCCCCCCCCCCCCCCCCCCCCCCCCCCCCCCCCCCCCCCGCCCCCCCCCCCCCCCCCCGCCCCCCCCCCCCCCCCCCCCCCCCCCCGCCCCCCCCCCCCCCCCCCCCCCCCCCCCCCCCCCCCCCCCCCCCCCCCCCCCCCCCCCCCCCCCCCCCCCCCCCCCCCCCCCCCCCCCCCCCCCCCCCCCCCCCCCCCCCCCCCCCCCCCCCCCCCCGCCCCCCCCCCCCCCCCCCCCCCCCCCCCCCCCCCCCCCCCCCCCGCCCCCCCCCCCCCCCCCCCCCCCCCCCCCCCCCCCCCCCCCCCCCCCCCCCCCCCCCCCCCCCCCCCCCCCCCCCCCCCCCCCCCCCCCGCCCCCCCCCCCCCCCCCCCCCCCCCCCCCCCCCCCCCCCCCGCCCCCCCCCCCCCCCCCCCCCCCCCCCCCCCCCCCCCCCCCCCCCCCCCCCCCCCCCCCCCCCCGCCCCCCCCCCCCCCCCCCCCCCCCCCCCCCCCCCCCCCCCCCCCCCCCCCCCCCCCCCCCCCCCCCCCCCCCCCCCCCCCCCCCCCCCCCCCCCCCCCCCCCCCCCCCCCCCCCCCCCCCCCCCCCCCCCCCCCCCCCCCCCCCCCCCCCCCCCCCCCCGCCCCCCCCCCCCCCCCCCCCCCCGCCCCCCCCCCCCCCCCCCCCCCCCCCCCCCCCCCCCCCCCCCCCCCCCCCCCCCCCCCCCCCCCCCCCCCCCCCCCCCCCCCCCCCCCCCCCCCCGCCCCCCCCCCCCCCCCCCCCCCCCCCCCCCCCCCCCCCCCCCCCCCCCCCCCCCCCCCCCCCCCCCCCCCCCCCCCCCCCCCCCCCCGCCCCCCCCCCCCCCCCCCCCCCCCCCCCCCCCCCCCCCCCCCCCCCCCCCCCCCCCCCCCCCCGCCCCCCCCCCCCCCCCCCCCCCCCCCCCCCCCCCCCCCCCCCCCCCCCCCCCCCGCCCCCCCCCCCCCCCCCCCCCCCCCCCCCCCCCCCCCCCCCCCCCCCCCCCCCCCCCCCCCCCCCCCCCCCCCCCCCCCCCCCCCCCCCCCCCCCCCCCCCCCCCCCCCCCCCCCCCCCCCCCCCCCCCCCCCCCCCCCCCCCCCCCCCCCCCCCCCCCCCCCCCCCCCCCCCGGCCCCCCCCCCCCCCCCCCCCCCCCCCCCCCCCCCCCCCCCCCCCCCCCCCCCCCCCCCCCCCCCCCCCCCCCCCCCCCCCCCCCCCCCCCCCCCCCCCCCCCCCCCCCCCCCCCCCCCCCCCCCCCCCCCCCCCCCCCCCCCCCCCCCCCCCCCCCCCCCCCCCCCCCCCCCCCCCCCCCCCCCCCCCCCGCCCCCCCCCCCCCCCCCCCCCCCCCCCCCCCCCCCCCCCCCCCCCCCCCCCCCCCCCCCCCCCCCCCCCCCCCCCCCCCCCCCGCCCCCCCCCCCCCCCCCCCCCCCCCCCCCCCCCCCCCCCCCCCCCGCCCCCCCCCCCCCCCCCCCCCCCCCCCCCCCCCCCCCCCCCCCCCCCCCCCCCCCCCCCCCGCCCCCCCCCCCCCCCCCCCCCCCCCCCCCCCCCCCCCCCCCCCCCCCCCCCCCCCCCCCCCCCCCCCCCCCCCCCCCCCCCCGCCCCCCCCCCCCCCCCCCCCCCCCCCCCCCCCCCCCCCCCCCCCCCCCCCCCCCCCCCCCCCCCCCCCCCCCCCCCCCCCCCCCCCCCCCCCCCCCCCCCCCCCCCCCCCCCCCCCCCCCCCCCCCCCCCCCCCCCCCCCCCCCCCCCCCCCCCCCCCCCCCCCCCCCCCCCCCCCCCCCCCCCCCCCCCCCCCCCCCCCCCCCCCCCCCCCCCCCCCCCCCCCCCCCCCCCCCCCCCCCCCCCCCCCCCCCCCCGCCCCCCCCCCCCCCCCCCCCCCCCCCCCCCCCCCCCCCCCCCCCCCCCCCCCCCCCCCCCCCCCCCCCCCCCCCCCCCCCCCCCCCCCCCCCCCCCCCCCCCCCCCCCCCCCCCCCCCCCCCCCCCCCCCCCCCCCCCCCCCCCCCCCCCCCCCCCCCCCCCCCCCCCCCCCCCCCCCCCCCCCCCCCCCCCCCCCCCCCCCCCCCCCCCCCCCCCCCCCCCCCCCCCCCCCCCCCCCCCCCCCCCCCGCCCCCCCCCCCCCCCCCCCCCCCCCCCCCCCCCCCCCCCCCCCCCCCCCCCCCCCCCCCCCCCCCCCCCCCCCCCCCCCCCCCCCCCCCCCCCCCCCCCCCCCCCCCCCCCCCCCCCCCCCCCCCCCCCCCCCCCCCCCCCCCCCCCCCCCCCCCCCCCCCCCCCCCCCCCCCCCCCCCCCCCCCCCCCCCCCCCGCCCCCCCCCCCCCCCCCCCCCCCCCCCCCCCCCCCCCCCCCCCCCCCCCCCCCCCCCCCCCCCCCCCCCCCCCCCCCCCCCCCCCCCCCCCCCCCCCCCCCCCCCCCCCCCCCCCCCCCCCCCCCCCCCGCCCCCCCCCCCCCCCCCCCCCCCCCCCCCCCCCCCCCCCCCCCCCCCCCCCCCCCCCCCCCCCCCCCCCCGCCCCCCCCCCCCCCCC
>JACYXH010000495.1:622500-625000 GCA_026745465.1 Lota lota | reverse complement strand
CCTCAGGACCTTTGCCCCAGTAGGTGAGCTCTGTCGGACTCTTACGCGAGCTGGTCCCCCTCTTCTGGAGGTCCCACAAGACCTCCACACTCAGCGGGACCCCTCAGGACCTGTGCCCCAGCAGGTGAGCTCTGTCGGACTCTTACGCGAGCTGGTCCCCCTCTCTGGAGGTCCCACAAGACCTCCACACTCAGCGGGACCCCCCAGGACCTTTGCCCCACCAGGTGAGCTCTGTCGGACTCTTACGCGAGCTGGTCCCCCTCTTCTGGAGGTCCCACAAGACCTCCACACTCAGCGGGACCCCCCAGGACCTTTGCCCCACCAGGTGAGCTCTGTCGGACTCTTACGCGAGCTGGTCCCCCTCTCCTGGAGGTCCCACAAGACCTCCACACTCAGCGGGACCCCCCAGGACCTTTGCCCCACCAGGTGAGCTCTGTCGGACTCTTACGCGAGCTGGTCCCCCTCTCCTGGAGGTCCCACAAGACCTCCACACTCAGCGGGACCCCCCAGGACCTTTGCCCCACCAGGTGAGCTCTGTCGGACTCTTACGCGAGCTGGTCCCTCTCCTCTGGAGGTCCCAGAAGACCTCCATACATTCAGCGGGAGTGGGTTATCACCCCGTACCGAAATCGATGCGTGCAGTGTCCTTCCAACACAGGGGTCAAAACGGTATATGGGGTAGACAAGGAAATAACCTGCTGCAGCTGCCTATTTTCCTTGTCTACGTGACCCATGGTGGTCTGACCGAAAAATCCTACCCATGGTGGTCTTTTTCCGACCCATGGTGGTCTTTTTCCGACCCATGGAGGTCTTTTTCTGACCCATGGTGGTCTTTTTCCGACCCATGGTGATCTTCGAGAAAAGGACTTAGAAAAAAAACCGCTTGTTTTTTTTCCTCCAGGCTGACCGGGCCTTTACACTTGAAGTGCCTGACAAGGTGAGCCATCTCGGACTCACACGGTGACCTTGTCCCCCTCTCCTGGAGGTCCCACAGGACCTCCACACTCAGCGGGACCCCTGAGGACCTTTGCCCCAGTAGGTGAGCTCTGTCGGACTCTTACGCGAGCTGGTCCCCTTCTTCTGGAGGTCCCACAAGACCTCCACACTCAGCGGGACCCCTCAGGACATTTGCCCCAGTAGGTGAGCTCTGTCGGACTCTTACGCGAGCTGGTCACCCTCTTCTGGAGGTCCCACAAGACCTCCACACTCAGCGGGACCCCTCAGGACCTTTGCCCCAGTAGGTGAGCTCTGTCGGACTCTTACGCGAGCTGGTCCCCCTCTTCTGGAGGTCCCACAAGACCTCCACACTCAGCGGGACCCCTGAGGACCTTTGCCCCAGTAGGTGAGCTCTGTCGGACTCTTACGCGAGCTGGTCCCCCTCTTCTGGAGGTCCCACAAGACCTCCACACTCAGCGGGACCCCTCAGGACCTTTGCCCCAGTAGGTGAGCTCTGTCGGACTCTTACGCGAGCTGGTCCCCCTCTTCTGGAGGTCCCACAAGACCTCCACACTCAGCGGGACCCCTCAGGACCTTTGCCCCAGTAGGTGAGCTCTGTCGGACTCTTACGCGAGCTGGTCCCCCTCTTCTGGAGGTCCCACAAGACCTCCACACTCAGCGGGACCCCTCAGGACCTTTGCCCCAGTAGGTGAGCTCTGTCGGACTCTTACGCGAGCTGGTCCCCCTCTCCTGGAGGTCCCACAAGACCTCCACACTCAGCGGGACCCCTCAGGACCTTTGCCCCAGTAGGTGAGCTCTGTCGGACTCTTACGCGAGCTGGTCCCCCTCTTCTGGAGGTCCCACAAGACCTCCACACTCAGCGGGACCCCTCAGGACCTTTGCCCCAGTAGGTGAGCTCTGTCGGACTCTTACGCGAGCTGGTCCCCCTCTTCTGGAGGTCCCACAAGACCTCCACACTCAGCGGGACCCCTCAGGACCTTTGCCCCAGTAGGTGAGCTCTGTCGGACTCTTACGCGAGCTGGTCCCCCTCTTCTGGAGGTCCCACAAGACCTCCACACTCAGCGGGACCCCTCAGGACCTTTGCCCCAGTAGGTGAGCTCTGTCGGACTCTTACGCGAGCTGGTCCCCCTCTTCTGGAGGTCCCACAAGACCTCCACACTCAGCGGGACCCCTCAGGACCTTTGCCCCAGTAGGTGAGCTCTGTCGGACTCTTACGCGAGCTGGTCCCCCTCTTCTGGAGGTCCCACAAGACCTCCACACTCAGCGGGACCCCCCAGGACCTTTGCCCCACCAGGTGAGCTCTGTCGGACTCTTACGCGAGCTGGTCCCCCTCTCCTGGAGGTCCCACAAGACCTCCACACTCAGCGGGACCCCCCAGGACCTTTGCCCCAGTAGGTGAGCTCTGTCGGACTCTTACGCGAGCTGGTCCCCCTCTTCTGGAGGTCCCACAAGACCTCCACACTCAGCGGGACCCCTCAGGACCTTTGCCCCAGTAGGTGAGCTCTGTCGGACTCTTACGCGAGCTGGTCCCCCTCTTCTGGAG
>JACYXH010000495.1:602500-607500 GCA_026745465.1 Lota lota | reverse complement strand
AGGTGAGCTCTGTCGGACTCTTACGCGAGCTGGTCACCCTCTTCTGGAGGTCCCACAAGACCTCCACACTCAGCGGGACCCCTGAGGACCTTTGCCCCAGTAGGTGAGCTCTGTCGGACTCTTACGCGAGCTGGTCCCCCTCTTCTGGAGGTCCCACAAGACCTCCACACTCAGCGGGACCCCTCGGGACCTTTGCCCCAGTAGGTGAGCTCTGTCGGACTCTTACGCGAGCTGGTCCCCCTCTTATGGAGGTCCCACAAGACCTCCACACTCAGCGGGACCCCTCAGGACCTTTGCCCCAGTAGGTGAGCTCTGTCGGACTCTTACGCGAGCTGGTCCCCCTCTTATGGAGGTCCCACAAGACCTCCACACTCAGCGGGACCCCTCAGGACCTTTGCCCCAGTAGGTGAGCTCTGTCGGACTCTTACGCGAGCTGGTCCCCCTCTCCTGGAGGTCCCACAAGACCTCCACACTCAGCGGGACCCCTCAGGACCTTTGCCCCAGCAGGTGAGCTCTGTCGGACTCTTACGCGAGCTGGTCCCCCTCTCCTGGAGGTCCCACAAGACCTCCACACTCAGCGGGACCCCTCAGGACCTTTGCCCCAGTAGGTGAGCTCTGTCGGACTCTTACGCGAGCTGGTCCCCCTCTTCTGGAGGTCCCACAAGACCTCCACACTCAGCGGGACCCCTCAGGACCTGTGCCCCAGCAGGTGAGCTCTGTCGGACTCTTACGCGAGGTGGTCCCCCTCTCCTGGAGGTCCCACAAGACCTCCACACTCAGCGGGACCCCCCCAGGACCTTTGCCCCACCAGGTGAGCTCTGTCGGACTCTTACGCGAGCTGGTCCCCCTCTTCTGGAGGTCCCACAAGACCTCCACACTCAGCGGGACCCCTCAGGACCTTTGCCCCAGTAGGTGAGCTCTGTCGGACTCTTACGCGAGCTGGTCCCCCTCTTCTGGAGGTCCCACAAGACCTCCACACTCAGCGGGACCCCTCAGGACCTGTGCCCCAGCAGGTGAGCTCTGTCGGACTCTTACGCGAGCTGGTCCCCCTCTCCTGGAGGTCCCACAAGACCTCCACACTCAGCGGGACCCCCCCAGGACCTTTGCCCCACCAGGTGAGCTCTGTCGGACTCTTACGCGAGCTGGTCCCCCTCTTCTGGAGGTCCCACAAGACCTCCACACTCAGCGGGACCCCCCAGGACCTTTGCCCCACCAGGTGAGCTCTGTCGGACTCTTACGCGAGCTGGTCCCCCTCTCCTGGAGGTCCCACAAGACCTCCACACTCAGCGGGACCCCCCAGGACCTTTGCCCCACCAGGTGAGCTCTGTCGGACTCTTACGCGAGCTGGTCCCCCTCTCCTGGAGGTCCCACAAGACCTCCACACTCAGCGGGACCCCCCAGGACCTTTGCCCCACCAGGTGAGCTCTGTCGGACTCTTACGCGAGCTGGTCCCTCTCCTCTGGAGGTCCCAGAAGACCTCCATACATTCAGCGGGAGTGGGTTATCACCCCGTACCGAAATCGATGCGTGCAGTGTCCTTCCAACACAGGGGTCAAAACGGTATATGGGGTAGACAAGGAAATAACCTGCTGCAGCTGCCTATTTTCCTTGTCTACGTGACCCATGGTGGTCTGACCGAAAAATCCTACCCATGGTGGTCTTTTTCCGACCCATGGTGGTCTTTTTCCGACCCATGGAGGTCTTTTTCTGACCCATGGTGGTCTTTTTCCGACCCATGGTGATCTTCGAGAAAAGGACTTAGAAAAAAACCGCTTGTTTTTTTTCCTCCAGGCTGACCGGGCCTTTACACTTGAAGTGCCTGACAAGGTGAGCCATCTCGGACTCACACGGTGACCTTGTCCCCCTCTCCTGGAGGTCCCACAGGACCTCCACACTCAGCGGGACCCCTGAGGACCTTTGCCCCAGTAGGTGAGCTCTGTCGGACTCTTACGCGAGCTGGTCCCCTTCTTCTGGAGGTCCCACAAGACCTCCACACTCAGCGGGACCCCTCAGGACATTTGCCCCAGTAGGTGAGCTCTGTCGGACTCTTACGCGAGCTGGTCACCCTCTTCTGGAGGTCCCACAAGACCTCCACACTCAGCGGGACCCCTCAGGACCTTTGCCCCAGTAGGTGAGCTCTGTCGGACTCTTACGCGAGCTGGTCACCCTCTTCTGGAGGTCCCACAAGACCTCCACACTCAGCGGGACCCCTGAGGACCTTTGCCCCAGTAGGTGAGCTCTGTCGGACTCTTACGCGAGCTGGTCCCCCTCTTCTGGAGGTCCCACAAGACCTCCACACTCAGCGGGACCCCTCAGGACCTTTGCCCCAGTAGGTGAGCTCTGTCGGACTCTTACGCGAGCTGGTCCCCCTCTTATGGAGGTCCCACAAGACCTCCACACTCAGCGGGACCCCTCAGGACCTTTGCCCCAGTAGGTGAGCTCTGTCGGACTCTTACGCGAGCTGGTCCCCCTCTTCTGGAGGTCCCACAAGACCTCCACACTCAGCGGGACCCCTCAGGACCTTTGCCCCAGTAGGTGAGCTCTGTCGGACTCTTACGCGAGCTGGTCCCCCTCTCCTGGAGGTCCCACAAGACCTCCACACTCAGCGGGACCCCTCAGGACCTTTGCCCCAGCAGGTGAGCTCTGTCGGACTCTTACGCGAGCTGGTCCCCCTCTTCTGGAGGTCCCACAAGACCTCCACACTCAGCGGGACCCCTCAGGACCTTTGCCCCAGTAGGTGAGCTCTGTCGGACTCTTACGCGAGCTGGTCCCCCTCTCCTGGAGGTCCCACAAGACCTCCACACTCAGCGGGACCCCCCAGGACCTTTGCCCCACCAGGTGAGCTCTGTCGGACTCTTACGCGAGCTGGTCCCCCTCTCCTGGAGGTCCCACAAGACCTCCACACTCAGCGGGACCCCCCAGGACCTTTGCCCCACCAGGTGAGCTCTGTCGGACTCTTACGCGAGCTGGTCCCCCTCTCCTGGAGGTCCCACAAGACCTCCACACTCAGCGGGACCCCTGAGGACCTTTGCCCCAGTAGGTGAGCTCTGTCGGACTCTTACGCGAGCTGGTCCCCTTCTTCTGGAGGTCCCACAAGACCTCCACACTCAGCGGGACCCCTCAGGACCTGTGCCCCAGCAGGTGAGCTCTGTCGGACTCTTACGCGAGCTGGTCCCCCTCTCCTGGAGGTCCCACAAGACCTCCACACTCAGCGGGACCCCTCAGGACCTTTGCCCCAGTAGGTGAGCTCTGTCGGACTCTTACGCGAGCTGGTCCCCCTCTTATGGAGGTCCCACAAGACCTCCACACTCAGCGGGACCCCTCAGGACCTTTGCCCCAGTAGGTGAGCTCTGTCGGACTCTTACGCGAGCTGGTCCCCCTCTTCTGGAGGTCCCACAAGACCTCCACACTCAGCGGGACCCCCTGAGGACCTTTGCCCCAGTAGGTGAGCTCTGTCGGACTCTTACGCGAGCTGGTCCCCCTCTTCTGGAGGTCCCACAAGACCTCCACACTCAGCGGGACCCCCTGAGGACCTTTGCCCCAGTAGGTGAGCTCTGTCGGACTCTTACGCGAGCTGGTCCCCCTCTTCTGGAGGTCCCACAAGACCTCCACACTCAGCGGGACCCCTCAGGACCTTTGCCCCAGTAGGTGAGCTCTGTCGGACTCTTACGCGAGCTGGTCCCCCTCTTCTGGAGGTCCCACAAGACCTCCACACTCAGCGGGACCCCCCAGGACCTTTGCCCCACCAGGTGAGCTCTGTCGGACTCTTACGCGAGCTGGTCCCCCTCTCCTGGAGGTCCCACAAGACCTCCACACTCAGCGGGACCCCCCAGGACCTTTGCCCCAGTAGGTGAGCTCTGTCGGACTCTTACGCGAGCTGGTCCCCCTCTTCTGGAGGTCCCACAAGACCTCCACACTCAGCGGGACCCCTCAGGACCTTTGCCCCAGTAGGTGAGCTCTGTCGGACTCTTACGCGAGCTGGTCCCCCTCTTCTGGAGGTCCCACAAGACCTCCACACTCAGCGGGACCCCCCAGGACCTTTGCCCCACCAGGTGAGCTCTGTCGGACTCTTACGCGAGCTGGTCCCCCTCTCCTGGAGGTCCCACAAGACCTCCACACTCAGCGGGACCCCCCAGGACCTTTGCCCCACCAGGTGAGCTCTGTCGGACTCTTACGCGAGCTGGTCCCCCTCTTCTGGAGGTCCCACAAGACCTCCACACTCAGCGGGACCCCCCAGGACCTTTGCCCCACCAGGTGAGCTCTGTCGGACTCTTACGCGAGCTGGTCCCCCTCTCTGGAGGTCCCACAAGACCTCCACACTCAGCGGGACCCCCCAGGACCTTTGCCCCACCAGGTGAGCTCTGTCGGACTCTTACGCGAGCTGGTCCCCCTCTTCTGGAGGTCCCACAAGACCTCCACACTCAGCGGGACCCCCCAGGACCTTTGCCCCACCAGGTGAGCTCTGTCGGACTCTTACGCGAGCTGGTCCCCCTCTCTGGAGGTCCCACAAGACCTCCACACTCAGCGGGACCCCCCAGGACCTTTGCCCCACCAGGTGAGCTCTGTCGGACTCTTACGCGAGCTGGTCCCCCTCTCTGGAGGTCCCACAAGACCTCCACACTCAGCGGGACCCCCCAGGACCTTTGCCCCACCAGGTGAGCTCTGTCGGACTCTTACGCGAGCTGGTCCCCCTCTCTGGAGGTCCCACAAGACCTCCACACTCAGCGGGACCCCCCAGGACCTTTGCCCCACCAGGTGAGCTCTGTCGGACTCTTACGCGAGCTGGTCCCCCTCTTCTGGAGGTCCCACAAGACCTCCACACTCAGCGGGACCCCTTCAGGTGACTCTGTGACTCTTAGGTGAGGTCTGTCGTGCACTGGTCGTCTTCTGGGGGTCAGGACCTTCTGCGGGAGGTGACTCTGGTCGGACTCTTACGCGAGCTGGTCCCCCTCTTGAGTCTGAGCTGGTCTCTCAAGACCTTTGCACCAGGGAGACTTTCT
>JACYXH010000495.1:582500-585000 GCA_026745465.1 Lota lota | reverse complement strand
TCTGTCGGACTCTTACGCGAGCTGGTCCCCCTCTCCTGGAGGTCCCACAAGACCTCCACACTCAGCGGGACCCCCCAGGACCTTTGCCCCACCAGGTGAGCTCTGTCGGACTCTTACGCGAGCTGGTCCCTCTCCTCTGGAGGTCCCAGAAGACCTCCATACATTCAGCGGGAGTGGGTTATCACCCCGTACCGAAATCGATGCGTGCAGTGTCCTTCCAACACAGGGGTCAAAACGGTATATGGGGTAGACAAGGAAATAACCTGCTGCAGCTGCCTATTTTCCTTGTCTACGTGACCCATGGTGGTCTGACCGAAAAATCCTACCCATGGTGGTCTTTTTCCGACCCATGGTGGTCTTTTTCCGACCCATGGAGGTCTTTTTCTGACCCATGGTGGTCTTTTTCCGACCCATGGTGATCTTCGAGAAAAGGACTTAGAAAAAAAACCGCTTGTTTTTTTTCCTCCAGGCTGACCGGGCCTTTACACTTGAAGTGCCTGACAAGGTGAGCCATCTCGGACTCACACGGTGACCTTGTCCCCCTCTCCTGGAGGTCCCACAGGACCTCCACACTCAGCGGGACCCCTGAGGACCTTTGCCCCAGTAGGTGAGCTCTGTCGGACTCTTACGCGAGCTGGTCCCCTTCTTCTGGAGGTCCCACAAGACCTCCACACTCAGCGGGACCCCTCAGGACATTTGCCCCAGTAGGTGAGCTCTGTCGGACTCTTACGCGAGCTGGTCACCCTCTTCTGGAGGTCCCACAAGACCTCCACACTCAGCGGGACCCCTCAGGACCTTTGCCCCAGTAGGTGAGCTCTGTCGGACTCTTACGCGAGCTGGTCACCCTCTTCTGGAGGTCCCACAAGACCTCCACACTCAGCGGGACCCCTGAGGACCTTTGCCCCAGTAGGTGAGCTCTGTCGGACTCTTACGCGAGCTGGTCCCCCTCTTCTGGAGGTCCCACAAGACCTCCACACTCAGCGGGACCCCTCAGGACCTTTGCCCCAGTAGGTGAGCTCTGTCGGACTCTTACGCGAGCTGGTCCCCCTCTTATGGAGGTCCCACAAGACCTCCACACTCAGCGGGACCCCTCAGGACCTTTGCCCCAGTAGGTGAGCTCTGTCGGACTCTTACGCGAGCTGGTCCCCCTCTTCTGGAGGTCCCACAAGACCTCCACACTCAGCGGGACCCCTCAGGACCTTTGCCCCAGTAGGTGAGCTCTGTCGGACTCTTACGCGAGCTGGTCCCCCTCTCCTGGAGGTCCCACAAGACCTCCACACTCAGCGGGACCCCTCAGGACCTTTGCCCCAGCAGGTGAGCTCTGTCGGACTCTTACGCGAGCTGGTCCCCCTCTTCTGGAGGTCCCACAAGACCTCCACACTCAGCGGGACCCCTCAGGACCTTTGCCCCAGTAGGTGAGCTCTGTCGGACTCTTACGCGAGCTGGTCCCCCTCTCCTGGAGGTCCCACAAGACCTCCACACTCAGCGGGACCCCCCAGGACCTTTGCCCCACCAGGTGAGCTCTGTCGGACTCTTACGCGAGCTGGTCCCCCTCTCCTGGAGGTCCCACAAGACCTCCACACTCAGCGGGACCCCCCAGGACCTTTGCCCCACCAGGTGAGCTCTGTCGGACTCTTACGCGAGCTGGTCCCCCTCTCCTGGAGGTCCCACAAGACCTCCACACTCAGCGGGACCCCTGAGGACCTTTGCCCCAGTAGGTGAGCTCTGTCGGACTCTTACGCGAGCTGGTCCCCTTCTTCTGGAGGTCCCACAAGACCTCCACACTCAGCGGGACCCCTCAGGACCTGTGCCCCAGCAGGTGAGCTCTGTCGGACTCTTACGCGAGCTGGTCCCCCTCTCCTGGAGGTCCCACAAGACCTCCACACTCAGCGGGACCCCTCAGGACCTTTGCCCCAGTAGGTGAGCTCTGTCGGACTCTTACGCGAGCTGGTCCCCCTCTTATGGAGGTCCCACAAGACCTCCACACTCAGCGGGACCCCTCAGGACCTTTGCCCCAGTAGGTGAGCTCTGTCGGACTCTTACGCGAGCTGGTCCCCCTCTTCTGGAGGTCCCACAAGACCTCCACACTCAGCGGGACCCCTGAGGACCTTTGCCCCAGTAGGTGAGCTCTGTCGGACTCTTACGCGAGCTGGTCCCCCTCTTCTGGAGGTCCCACAAGACCTCCACACTCAGCGGGACCCCTGAGGACCTTTGCCCCAGTAGGTGAGCTCTGTCGGACTCTTACGCGAGCTGGTCCCCCTCTTCTGGAGGTCCCACAAGACCTCCACACTCAGCGGGACCCCTCAGGACCTTTGCCCCAGTAGGTGAGCTCTGTCGGACTCTTACGCGAGCTGGTCCCCCTCTTCTGGAGGTCCCACAAGACCTCCACACTCAGCGGGACCCCCCAGGACCTTTGCCCCACCAGGTGAGCTCTGTCGGACTCTTACGCGAGCTGGTCCCCCTCTCCTGGAGGTCCCACAAGACCTCCACACTCAGCGGG
>JACYXH010000495.1:560000-565000 GCA_026745465.1 Lota lota | reverse complement strand
GGTCCCACAAGACCTCCACACTCAGCGGGACCCCTCGGGACCTTTGCCCCAGTAGGTGAGCTCTGTCGGACTCTTACGCGAGCTGGTCCCCCTCTTATGGAGGTCCCACAAGACCTCCACACTCAGCGGGACCCCTCAGGACCTTTGCCCCAGTAGGTGAGCTCTGTCGGACTCTTACGCGAGCTGGTCCCCCTCTTATGGAGGTCCCACAAGACCTCCACACTCAGCGGGACCCCTCAGGACCTTTGCCCCAGTAGGTGAGCTCTGTCGGACTCTTACGCGAGCTGGTCCCCCTCTCCTGGAGGTCCCACAAGACCTCCACACTCAGCGGGACCCCTCAGGACCTTTGCCCCAGCAGGTGAGCTCTGTCGGACTCTTACGCGAGCTGGTCCCCCTCTCCTGGAGGTCCCACAAGACCTCCACACTCAGCGGGACCCCTCAGGACCTTTGCCCCAGTAGGTGAGCTCTGTCGGACTCTTACGCGAGCTGGTCCCCCTCTTCTGGAGGTCCCACAAGACCTCCACACTCAGCGGGACCCCTCAGGACCTGTGCCCCAGCAGGTGAGCTCTGTCGGACTCTTACGCGAGGTGGTCCCCCTCTCCTGGAGGTCCCACAAGACCTCCACACTCAGCGGGACCCCCCCAGGACCTTTGCCCCACCAGGTGAGCTCTGTCGGACTCTTACGCGAGCTGGTCCCCCTCTTCTGGAGGTCCCACAAGACCTCCACACTCAGCGGGACCCCTCAGGACCTTTGCCCCAGTAGGTGAGCTCTGTCGGACTCTTACGCGAGCTGGTCCCCCTCTTCTGGAGGTCCCACAAGACCTCCACACTCAGCGGGACCCCTCAGGACCTGTGCCCCAGCAGGTGAGCTCTGTCGGACTCTTACGCGAGCTGGTCCCCCTCTCCTGGAGGTCCCACAAGACCTCCACACTCAGCGGGACCCCCCCAGGACCTTTGCCCCACCAGGTGAGCTCTGTCGGACTCTTACGCGAGCTGGTCCCCCTCTTCTGGAGGTCCCACAAGACCTCCACACTCAGCGGGACCCCCCAGGACCTTTGCCCCACCAGGTGAGCTCTGTCGGACTCTTACGCGAGCTGGTCCCCCTCTCCTGGAGGTCCCACAAGACCTCCACACTCAGCGGGACCCCCCAGGACCTTTGCCCCACCAGGTGAGCTCTGTCGGACTCTTACGCGAGCTGGTCCCCCTCTCCTGGAGGTCCCACAAGACCTCCACACTCAGCGGGACCCCCCAGGACCTTTGCCCCACCAGGTGAGCTCTGTCGGACTCTTACGCGAGCTGGTCCCTCTCCTCTGGAGGTCCCAGAAGACCTCCATACATTCAGCGGGAGTGGGTTATCACCCCGTACCGAAATCGATGCGTGCAGTGTCCTTCCAACACAGGGGTCAAAACGGTATATGGGGTAGACAAGGAAATAACCTGCTGCAGCTGCCTATTTTCCTTGTCTACGTGACCCATGGTGGTCTGACCGAAAAATCCTACCCATGGTGGTCTTTTTCCGACCCATGGTGGTCTTTTTCCGACCCATGGAGGTCTTTTTCTGACCCATGGTGGTCTTTTTCCGACCCATGGTGATCTTCGAGAAAAGGACTTAGAAAAAAACCGCTTGTTTTTTTTCCTCCAGGCTGACCGGGCCTTTACACTTGAAGTGCCTGACAAGGTGAGCCATCTCGGACTCACACGGTGACCTTGTCCCCCTCTCCTGGAGGTCCCACAGGACCTCCACACTCAGCGGGACCCCTGAGGACCTTTGCCCCAGTAGGTGAGCTCTGTCGGACTCTTACGCGAGCTGGTCCCCTTCTTCTGGAGGTCCCACAAGACCTCCACACTCAGCGGGACCCCTCAGGACATTTGCCCCAGTAGGTGAGCTCTGTCGGACTCTTACGCGAGCTGGTCACCCTCTTCTGGAGGTCCCACAAGACCTCCACACTCAGCGGGACCCCTCAGGACCTTTGCCCCAGTAGGTGAGCTCTGTCGGACTCTTACGCGAGCTGGTCACCCTCTTCTGGAGGTCCCACAAGACCTCCACACTCAGCGGGACCCCTGAGGACCTTTGCCCCAGTAGGTGAGCTCTGTCGGACTCTTACGCGAGCTGGTCCCCCTCTTCTGGAGGTCCCACAAGACCTCCACACTCAGCGGGACCCCTCAGGACCTTTGCCCCAGTAGGTGAGCTCTGTCGGACTCTTACGCGAGCTGGTCCCCCTCTTATGGAGGTCCCACAAGACCTCCACACTCAGCGGGACCCCTCAGGACCTTTGCCCCAGTAGGTGAGCTCTGTCGGACTCTTACGCGAGCTGGTCCCCCTCTTCTGGAGGTCCCACAAGACCTCCACACTCAGCGGGACCCCTCAGGACCTTTGCCCCAGTAGGTGAGCTCTGTCGGACTCTTACGCGAGCTGGTCCCCCTCTCCTGGAGGTCCCACAAGACCTCCACACTCAGCGGGACCCCTCAGGACCTTTGCCCCAGCAGGTGAGCTCTGTCGGACTCTTACGCGAGCTGGTCCCCCTCTTCTGGAGGTCCCACAAGACCTCCACACTCAGCGGGACCCCTCAGGACCTTTGCCCCAGTAGGTGAGCTCTGTCGGACTCTTACGCGAGCTGGTCCCCCTCTCCTGGAGGTCCCACAAGACCTCCACACTCAGCGGGACCCCCCAGGACCTTTGCCCCACCAGGTGAGCTCTGTCGGACTCTTACGCGAGCTGGTCCCCCTCTCCTGGAGGTCCCACAAGACCTCCACACTCAGCGGGACCCCCCAGGACCTTTGCCCCACCAGGTGAGCTCTGTCGGACTCTTACGCGAGCTGGTCCCCCTCTCCTGGAGGTCCCACAAGACCTCCACACTCAGCGGGACCCCTGAGGACCTTTGCCCCAGTAGGTGAGCTCTGTCGGACTCTTACGCGAGCTGGTCCCCTTCTTCTGGAGGTCCCACAAGACCTCCACACTCAGCGGGACCCCTCAGGACCTGTGCCCCAGCAGGTGAGCTCTGTCGGACTCTTACGCGAGCTGGTCCCCCTCTCCTGGAGGTCCCACAAGACCTCCACACTCAGCGGGACCCCTCAGGACCTTTGCCCCAGTAGGTGAGCTCTGTCGGACTCTTACGCGAGCTGGTCCCCCTCTTATGGAGGTCCCACAAGACCTCCACACTCAGCGGGACCCCTCAGGACCTTTGCCCCAGTAGGTGAGCTCTGTCGGACTCTTACGCGAGCTGGTCCCCCTCTTCTGGAGGTCCCACAAGACCTCCACACTCAGCGGGACCCCTGAGGACCTTTGCCCCAGTAGGTGAGCTCTGTCGGACTCTTACGCGAGCTGGTCCCCCTCTTCTGGAGGTCCCACAAGACCTCCACACTCAGCGGGACCCCTGAGGACCTTTGCCCCAGTAGGTGAGCTCTGTCGGACTCTTACGCGAGCTGGTCCCCCTCTTCTGGAGGTCCCACAAGACCTCCACACTCAGCGGGACCCCTCAGGACCTTTGCCCCAGTAGGTGAGCTCTGTCGGACTCTTACGCGAGCTGGTCCCCCTCTTCTGGAGGTCCCACAAGACCTCCACACTCAGCGGGACCCCCCAGGACCTTTGCCCCACCAGGTGAGCTCTGTCGGACTCTTACGCGAGCTGGTCCCCCTCTCCTGGAGGTCCCACAAGACCTCCACACTCAGCGGGACCCCCCAGGACCTTTGCCCCAGTAGGTGAGCTCTGTCGGACTCTTACGCGAGCTGGTCCCCCTCTTCTGGAGGTCCCACAAGACCTCCACACTCAGCGGGACCCCTCAGGACCTTTGCCCCAGTAGGTGAGCTCTGTCGGACTCTTACGCGAGCTGGTCCCCCTCTTCTGGAGGTCCCACAAGACCTCCACACTCAGCGGGACCCCCCAGGACCTTTGCCCCACCAGGTGAGCTCTGTCGGACTCTTACGCGAGCTGGTCCCCCTCTCCTGGAGGTCCCACAAGACCTCCACACTCAGCGGGACCCCCCAGGACCTTTGCCCCACCAGGTGAGCTCTGTCGGACTCTTACGCGAGCTGGTCCCCCTCTTCTGGAGGTCCCACAAGACCTCCACACTCAGCGGGACCCCCCAGGACCTTTGCCCCACCAGGTGAGCTCTGTCGGACTCTTACGCGAGCTGGTCTCCCTCTCCTGGAGGTCCCACAAGACCTCCACACTCAGCGGGACCCCCCAGGACCTTTGCCCCACCAGGTGAGCTCTGTCGGACTCTTACGCGAGCTGGTCCCCCTCTTCTGGAGGTCCCACAAGACCTCCACACTCAGCGGGACCCCCCAGGACCTTTGCCCCACCAGGTGAGCTCTGTCGGACTCTTACGCGAGCTGGTCCCCCTCTCCTGGAGGTCCCACAAGACCTCCACACTCAGCGGGACCCCCCAGGACCTTTGCCCCACCAGGTGAGCTCTGTCGGACTCTTACGCGAGCTGGTCCCCCTCTCCTGGAGGTCCCACAAGACCTCCACACTCAGCGGGACCCCCCAGGACCTTTGCCCCACCAGGTGAGCTCTGTCGGACTCTTACGCGAGCTGGTCCGCCTCTTCTGGGGGTCCCACAAGACCTCCACACTCAGCGGGACCCCCCAGGACCTTTGCCCGACCAGGTGAGCTCTGTCGGACTCTTACGCGAGCTGGTCCCCCTCCTCTGGGGGTCCCAGAAGACCTCCATACATTCAGCGGGAGTGGGTTATCACCCCGTACCGAAATCGATGCGTGCAGTGTCCTTCCAACACAGGGGTCAAAACGGTATATGGGGTAGACAAGGAAATAACCTGCTGCAGCTGCCTATTTTCCTTGTCTACGTGACCCATGGTGGTCTTTCCGAAAAATCCTACCCATGGTGGTCTTTTTCCGACCCATGGTGGTCTTTTTCCGACCCATGGAGGTCTTTTTCAGACCCATGGTGGTCTTTTTCAGACCCATGGTGATCTTCGAGAAAAGGACTTAGAAAAATAACGCTTGTTTTTTTCAGACCCATGGTGATCTTCGAAAAAAG